>PVIJ01009213.1:51912-68372 GCA_004024925.1 Scalopus aquaticus
AAGGTGAGGGTTTGGGCTGTTGGGGGGTTGGCAGAGTGGAATGGGGGATCCTATAGGGGCCTGTCAGGATCTACTGCTCCAGGCTCTTCAACTAGAGGGACCTCAATACTGGGGGCTGGTTATGTGAGTCCCAGAAAAGCTGAGGATGGACAAAGACAGCAGGAAGAGAGGCAGCTCAGAAATCAGTAGCAGCCACCAAGGAGGTGGTGCTCTCAGAACCAGAACCAGAGGACAATTGGGTCAGGAAAAATCCGAGTCAGAACAGTCTAGTTCAGGACGCAGCGAGGCTGCCTGCCTGCCTGCTGTGGAGGCAGAGATGAGACAGGAGCTGTTAAGCCACTTGCTCAAGGTCACAGAGCCAGTGAGAGGAGAGCAGGGTCTCCACGGAGACTTCGCTCTTACCTCAGGATCGAGGCCTTCGTAGATCCTCCCACACTATCCAGTTGTCAAAGTGCTTTTACATCGTTCCTACTTTTCAGATTGGATTTATTTCTCAAACAGAACTTTCCAAGGTCTTTGGACTAATCCCAGACCTTATCAGTTGGCAGGCACTTACTTTCCCAAATGTAGCACCATTTTATTCTTCCATAAAAAAAATGTAAAACAATTAATATTTGTGAGACTTCAGCTAGAAAATTAAAAGTAGTTTTATTTTAAGTCTGCCACCAAAAGCAGAGGCCTTGTTAGGTCCCAGGAGGGCGGCCTTCGGAAGGACTTGCAGACGGTGACCCCAGAGCGCAAATGTGGGACCTCACACAAAGACACTTTCTGCTGACAAGGGTTTAGCCACCGCCAGAACCCCAAATCCAGATTTTTCCCAGCCCCTTTGGCAAAATAGGTGCTTCTGTTACAGGCAATTTGTGCTTCAAGGTTTCATCTTGGTCATTACTGCTGCTGCAGCTGATTTAAATATTTTAATGAATGATGTTATTGTCTCTGTGCCTGGGGGTCTTTTCAGCAGAGGTCGCAATTTGAGGAGGAAAGAACTATGGAAAAATAGCTCTAAATAAGTCGGTGAGGATGGGTGACTCACCACGCGCCAGCAGCAAAGCTGGGGTGTCAGGCCTGACTCTCATGAGGGGTGCCCCCTCCAGCCCCAGGGAGGGCTGCGGGGCTCAGCGGGGTCCTCAGAGAACCCCGTCACCTTTTGTGGCATCTGTCAGAACTAAGGGGCTGGGTGGAGCCATATCACATACAAAGGCATGAAGTGCTGGGGCGGGTGGGGCAGGAGAGAGTGACCCTTCAATAGGGCGGAGCATTCTGTCTGTCACTCCACTCACAGAGTGTCAGGATGTGAAGGCGACTGGGATGTGTGGCTTTGGATCCTCTTCCTAGATAGGTCCCAACAGGTGCGAACATCTCCCCTGGTGGGTACGAGCCCAGAGTCCAAGGCGCTTCCCACGCAGCAGAAACCAGAGCTCAGGAGGCAACTTGCTTCTGAAGAGACAGCAGCAGGTGCCGCCAGGAAGGGACCTGGAGGTGTAGGTGACAGAGACGGCCAGCAGCAAAGGGACGTCAGGAGCTGTGGAGCCGGGTCCCGGGTCACACTCCATGCCGACTCTGGGCCTTTACGGTCACTTGCCCCTTTGCCCACTAGAGTGTGCAGCTAACAGCGTGTAAGGAGCACGGCCCCTGTTCTGGGCCACCTGGGGCAGTCTGGGCTACAGGGGACAGCCCAGGGTGAGGGGCAGAGTCCACAAGGATGCATGTCACCAGCACCAGGGTTTCAGGTGCCAAGGACAATGACGCACGGGAGAGAGAAAGGGCAGGAACTGACACTTGGGGTGTTGGGGCGCAGGGTCCAGGTGACTGCCAAGTGGGCATGCGTGATGAAGGGGCAATGGTACAAGGGTCCCAGCAAGAATTCCAGGGAAGGAGCCCTCGAGAGGAAGGAGGGAGGCACTTTAGGCAAATTGCTCACAATCCACATATTCCTCAGAGACCCCACCCATAAAAACAGCAGAGTGGCAGGTGGGCTGGCGTTGACCCAAACCAAGACAACTGACCCCAGTCAAGACCCTGGGGGTGATAAGGGCTCTGCCCGAAGTGGCCACGCCCAGCAGACGGGCAGCGGTGAGGGGACGCAGAGCTGACGAAAGCACCACCCACGGCCACCCACGCTCACGGACGCAGCGCCAGGCTAAAGGCTGAGGACGCCTTGCCAGGGCTTAGTCGGCGCCAAGGAGGAGTGTACCAGTAGACTGCAAAGGCTTTTCAAGAACCTTCTAGGGGCCTCCCTGGTGGGTCAAGGGGTTAAGTCTCAGCCTATGAAGCTATCGCAGCCACTGCAGCACGAGTTCGATCCCTGGCCAGGGAGCTGACCCCCAGGGCGCAGCAGACCTCTCCTGTCTCCCGCTGCTCCCCTCAGCAGTGTATCTCAGCCTGTTCTGCTCCCTGCTCTGTCTCTGGTGAATCCTCTCATCACCCCCCACTACCTACCCCATGCCTCTGGCCTGCACCCCAGCTCTTATATGTATAAATAAATAAATCCTTAAGATGTCTGGCATCGCAAGACATGCGCTTGCCCCTTCTACAGCATAGGCAACAGCTGAGGGCATTCAGAGATACATGAAATGAGACAGTTAAAGTAACGCTTGGGAAAGAAAGATCAGAGGTCATTTGCAAGAGGAAAAGATCCGTCCCTGGTGTCTGTTGGGTGAGAATTTTGCCGCAGCCTCTGGGGCTGAGTGTAGCGTCTCTGGCAGCCAAGGTCAGGCTTACACTGTGGAATTGTTGGGAAGACAGGGGAGTTTCCTGGGAATAATTGTCCAATTCCAAATTTATCTTCGTGCCCTCACATAAGAGATGTCTTTCTCAACAGAGCTTTTATGGTCAAAGCCTAGGTCAGCTTCTGGTGGAAAGTATAATACAAGCAGTATGTCTGTCAGCGACCATTCCAGAAAATTCCAGGGTGTGGGTAGGGTGCTGGCCAGTGTTTGAGCCCCACCTGTGTCAAAATCCTGTCTGTCAGCCTGCAATTCTCCTCTAAACCGTTCCCAGGGCATAGCCAGACAGGGCGGCAGCTGCTATCGCCCAGCAGCCCTTGGGCTTGCTGTGGCCAGTGGAGACACGGAGAGCCCCAGAGCCAACAAAGGCGGCATCACCCACCGCCCACACCCTGACGTTGCACAGAGATTCCCTGCCTTGAGGATCTGGGCCCGAACAAAGCGAGCAGCGGGAGTCCATCATCATTAAAGTTTTTAAGATTTCTGCTTCAGTTATTTTACTCAAAAAGCATAATCTCTCGGAGGTTAGAATGATGAAACTGGTATTTACAAAGACGCAATGGTCTCAATCCTGGGCCTTGGAGGGACAGCCTGGCAGGGAGAGGGAGGGGAGAGAAGGCCGGGGAGGATAGGAAATGTTTTCTGCTCTGAGACGTCTGGCAGGCAGCCCTCTCCGGCTCACATGAGCTTTGAAAGATTTATTCTACGCCCTCCACCCCAGCCATGGTGCCGCCATATTCCCTTCTGGGCTAATCCAGGACGTGATCCAATGAAAAGGCTTAAAAGCGCACCTCCATTTTCAGGCACTCGAGCTGCAGGTAGGAGCCCCCCTCCCCTCTACACCTCCCACAGGAACGTGGGTTGAGGAGCAGCCACCTCCCAGGAGTGAAGACAGGTCCCCTGGGCCACTAGTGGACTCGTTCCCACCGGGGCTAATGGGGGTTGGGTTGAGGAGGATCACGCCTAAAAGTCCGTGCTGCTCCGCTGGAGTTTGCCCAGGCGAACTCGTTTCGTTTAATGGGCAATGGCTGAGCTCCTTCTGGGAGTAAATTCCAAATGGGCGCTTCGCTGGACTGGAACAGCACTAACAACTAATAACCGATGTGACTCCACAGTGTCTCGCGTCCCTGTCTCGGGGACTCACGTCACGGGCCCAGGCGGGCCAGGCTACCAAAGTCCTTGGACAGAGCACAGGCTCCGAGGCATTGGGGAACTTTCCCGGGAAAGCACGATTGCTCAGGCAGAGTAGAAAACTGGATCTGAAGCCAAGTTTCCTGACTTTCCGTGAGCTCCCACCCTGAGGTGAGGCTGCCAGTATGGGCCCGGGTTCCAGAACACCGCAAGATTAATATCTGCTTTACATAGGGAGGGAAATGTTTTTAATTGATTCAGATCCTTCTGTGTTGGTCTCTTCCAGCTCATTTTCCATCAGGGTTGCAGCTCTTTAAACTGGCAAAAACAATGACAGGTGTACCTTGCCATCGTCACACACACATATGCACAAGCAAACATGCACACCTACACATGCACACATATACATGTGCACACAGACATGCACACACGCAGTTATAGGCACATGCACTGTGTGTGCGTGCATGTGCTGATAAGTACACATGTACACATAGTGCATTGCATACACGTGTGTACAGTGTGTGTACATGCACACACGCACCCACATATACAAAGACATGTATAAACACCCATGTGCACGCGGCATCTTATCTACAATACACTGAGCGTGCACTTTGATCTGACCTTCCCCAGTCCCCTGAGGCAGCACCACCACCCCTCTTCACACAGGCACGAAGAGAGTAGCGTGTCCGGTCCTGTCCCAGCGAGGCTCCAGATGTGGACCTTGCTGGTCCGTTCTCCGGAACTCAGCCCTGACCCTGCACGTACCTGGCTCCGCGCCCTGTGGCCGCCCTCACAAAGCAGCTCAGACCGGGTGACTTTCCGCAGCAGGAACTGGTCTTGCCCCTTCCGGAGCCCAGAGGTCGCCGGGGGCGCACACAGCGCTCCCAGCCTCTCGAGGGGCCGCCCTTCCTCCGCCGGCCGGTCCTCGGCGTAGGGCAGCCACGACGCCATCCGCGCTGCCTCTGGCTGCCCCGGCGTCTTCCCTCCGCGCTCGTGTGTGTCCGCCTCGCCCGCCCCGAGAGACACCGCCATGGGGGATCAGAGCCCACTCCTAGGCGGGGCGGCCACAGCTTACCTGCCGACGCCTGCGAGACCCTCGTTCCAAATAAGGCTGCCTTGAGGACTTTGAGACAGCTTTGGGGAGACCCGAACTAACGCCTGTGACCGCCTCTGCACGCACACTCCGGGTTCCCTGGGTCCCGTCAAATAAAAGTCACCTTTCAGCAAAGCATGACAAAGCCCCCACATTTACAGAAGGGACAGGGCCCCCTGGGGCAGGGACCCCAGGGAGTCAGGACTCCATCTGAGCTCCTTCCCCTTCCTCCAATCTGTCCATCCCCCCAAGTTTTGCTGTTTTCGTGACTCAATGAATTTTGTCTTCCAAATCAGGAAGCACTGGTGAGAAGTAAAACTGAGCATGGCCAAGTCGTCGTGCAGCCTGACTGCTGGAGCTTCCATCTTAAAAAACAAAATCAGGAAAATATTGTGTGAGCAGGTCGGGAAAGAACAATCTCACCTTTGCCGGGCACGCAGACTCAGGCGGCCCTAAAATGATGAAGTCTCGCATCGCCGTCTCTGAGGAGCAGTGGTGCCCCTCATCCTAAATGCTGCTGTTTTTTCCTGTCTGAGCTTATATTAGCTAAAGTTATCATCTAGAAACTCAATATCCTGTTACAAATGTTGAGGAAATCATTTGCTTCATCCCCTCCCTGGCTGCTTAAGTATCTTGCAGGGATGAGGTGTGTGAAATCTCAGCGTGCGCACAGCCCGATGACATTAATATTCAAAAGTAAGTCGGAGCCTCAACTCACTCAAAATCTACACTGCCCAGACAGAGGCCTGCAGTCCCAAAATAAATTACTTGTACAACGTAATGTGTCGATGAAATATTCAAGTTTAAGCCTATTTTGTATTCCCAATTTTAAATACAGACGCCAAGGTGGATCGTTCCTTCCCCGGCCGTATCTGAAAGTGAGCAGACTCATCGACCCAAACAGCACGCGGAACCAGAGAGAAAAATAATCCCCGGTCAAAGAAACTGCAGAAATCCATAAATAAAAAACAGAGCTATGGAAAATCACAGCTGTCCGCAAAAGTTTGTACATGTGCATTTAAAGATTTAACTTTTTTTTTTCCCCAGCTTGGAGATTTAAGGGACCTGTCTTAATAAGCAAATATGTATGAACTTGATTTTCACCAAACCTGTCTACAGTTGCACCCAAATGTCTGTAGTTTTTAACCAGAGCCCCCCTTGGGAGCAGAAAACTGTTTGCAGAGCAAGGAAGGAGGAATCTAAAAACCGTGTTGCATCAGCATTAGTGGCGCGTGTGGCGGCAAGGGGGAGGGAACCATTTCGGAAGCTCTTGCCTCCTCTCTCCGGCAGCCAGGTCCCCCTCTGCCCTCGGGGACCTGCAGACTTAGGGAAGCCTGGGTAGTGGGTGTGGTATCTGCACAGCCGGGACCCCCAGTGGGAGCCCCCCTGAGTTTGGAGTTACCTGGTGACTCTTGCACCAGGATTGGAAGGCAAAATGACAACTTCTTGCCTAAGATTTTGGGGACCCCCAGCTCCAGCAAGCTGCTTGCAGGACTTTTTCCTTCTGGAAGTTACCCACCCCTTCCAGGCTGAGTGACTCAGCTCCGCAGGCATCGGGTGCCCTCAGCTCACACCCCTCCTGGAGCTGGGGTCACAGCGGCTGCACCCTGTGGCCCCAAGCCAAAGCTGCCCCATCTCGCAGCACAGAGCTGGCTCGTCACTCAGCCCCGGAGCCTCGATTTTCTCACTGTCAAACGGGCTTGGCCGCCCTCTGACCCGCAGAGCGATACGCAAGAATAAACATGATTTTCAGAAACCGCTGGCATTAGAAGTGCCGGCCCCGAGCCTCGGCTTCCCGCCCTCTCTGGCGCGTCCACAGGGACTGAGCAACGGCGCGGGGCCCCTGCAGGGCCTGCTAGGTTTTCCTTTTTTCTTATTTCTGGTTTTCTTTTTTCCTTTGATTTTGCTCTTCCTCCTTTGTTTCCTATTTATTTTCTCCTGGTCCTCCTGTTTTTATGTTCTCGTAATTTCCAGCCAGCCAGATCTAGAAGCACAGAGTTGTGTTCCAGGGATATCCTGAGCCATGAGGAGTCACGGGCAGGGGTCAGGTGCAAGGGGTTCAAGGTGGACAGGCACAGGAGGGCTTCGGTTGGGGGGGAGGGGAGGCCACGCACCCTGGGCCCCCCACCTCCCTCATCCCTGCATCCCCCACCCCGAACTGCTAAGGCAAGACAGCGGGGGCTTTTCTGGAAGCTGCCGACACAACACAACCGGTCAGGCCAGCCACCGGCCCCTCAGCTCAGCCCCGTTCTCACACCGCCCCGTCTCTGTGCTCGCAGCTTCTGTACCCAACACCAGCACGTCTGACTGCAGAATCAAAAAGCGGATGTCTGCTGCGGACCCAAGACCAGTGACGCTGAGCACAGAGCGAGGCGATGTTGGGCAAGCGATGGCTAAAGCCCACCCCCCACCCCATCACCAGAGGATGCTCCCGCCCAGCCGCACGCTCCAGAGCTACGGAGCTGCCACCCACCTCCGCGCCCCAGACCCCTGCTCCCTGACAGGGCGCACTGGGTGCCCCTCTCCTATGCTGAAACATTGCAGGGCCACAGCGGAGACGCCACAGCCCAGGAGAGCTTTAGACCTCAGCTACACACACACACGTGCACACACATGTAGCACATGTGTACACACGCAGATGGCACATTCATGCCATGCACATGCACTCACCCACATGTGCTTATACCCATATGTGGTCATGTACATGCACATGTGTACACTACACTGCACACATGTGCACACACACATGCACGCACTCATGCAGTCCTCTCTAGATTAAAAATCAGGTGCGCAGAAGCCGTCCCTTGAGTGGGCGCCTGGCCACACGGCAGAGAAGGGAGAGTGGCCGCGTGGTCCATCTCGGACTTGACCCCAGGCCTGGCCGCATCTGCGGTTAGCTGGTCCGCCTGCCGAGGCTTCTGCAGGCGCACGGAGGTGTGCAGGACCCCGCGCCCCGCCCTCCCTGGGTACCACCCCTCCTCGGGGCCTCCCAGCATCCTCTGCTCACTCCCACCCTGTCTGTCTGTCTCTCCTCTAGCCCGCGAGGGCCTTGAGGACCAGGGGCTTATCTTGTTGGTTTCTCCCTCCCCAGCACCCAGCCCCAAAACAGATCAAACCAGCTCAGAATATTTCTTCAATAATGAACATGAATATGCAACAGGTCTATACTCTTTCGCTCCTTAAGGCCATACGATCCCTTTAGCATCGTCAAATATGCTCTTGGCTGAGAGAAGCTGGTCCCAGCCAGTCTCCTGGAGCGGGGCTATCCTGGGCCCCCTCCCCCTGCCCCTCCCCTCCCTATTCCCAGGGCGCCCTGCAGCCCCCACCAGACCAGCTCTGACCCAGGCCAAGCGGGGGAAGAGAACACACCTCCCTCCCTCACCTCCCCTGGCTCCTGGGCGGGAGGGAGCAGAGGCCCATGGATCACCCTCGGCGGGTGATTTTTTTAATCTCTAAATATAATGTAATAAGATGTGATCATAAACACCCCACACAGGAAGCAAATCACTCCCCCCAACTGCTGTCTGGCTAGGCTGCTATAAATGCAAGAAACAAGTGTAACCCTTTCAGCCGAGCCGCGTTTTTAAAGCTAGGTGAATGTTTTTTAAATGCTAAATGATGCTACTGGATGGAGGCTATTAGCATTTTTCTCAAAATAGTCAACAGCAGCTGCTTAATAGTCTCAGGTACATTTAAAAAAAGAAGAAAGAAAGAAAGAAAGAAAGAAGAAAAAACTTAATAAAAACCAGAAGGAGCAGGGAAAGGGACTTGCTTTCACTCGCTGTCCTAAAAAAGAGCCCTATTTTAAGTTCCACCCTAGGACAGAACGGAACAATTGTGCCTCCAGTTTTATAAACTTTTTTTTTTTAAGTCAGTCCAGTTCTTATCTTCCTTTTACTCTGAAAGCCCTCAAGTGTCTCTTAGTGCAAGTATACAGGTAACAGGCTCTACCAATTTTTGTAAATAGAATCCAGTTAGCACCAACATGGGGTTGGGGGTGCGGATGAGGGGGTAAAATCAGAAGTAGGAAAGGAGAGAAAAGCACCCAGGTCCAGGTACACTGAGGTGTTCCCGTATTTATTTTACCACAAGACTCCAACTGAGACCAGCCCCATTTTCAAAGCCTTTCTAAGAGCAAGAAGCCGATTTCTTTCCTTTTTTTTTTAAAGATTTATTTATTTATGCATGCAAGAGCTGGGGTCCAGGCCAGAGGTATGGGGTGGTGAGAGGATTCAACAGAGACAGAGTGGGGTGCAGAGCAGGCAGATCTACTTAAATACACTGCTGAGGGGAGCAGCGGGGAAACAGGAGAGGTCTGCTGCGCCCTGTGGGTCAGCTCCCTGGTCGGGGATCGAACTCGTGCTGCGGTGGCTGCCGATAGCCTCATAGTGCAGCAACTTAACCCACTGCGCCACCAGAGAGACCCTGAAACACGCTTTTGGCAATCGTAAGCCTGCCTTCCCAGTCAGTGACGGTGTTTATGTCACGTAACAAATACAGATGTGTGGGGCCTCCCTGGTGGCACAACAGGTTAGGCACAGCACTGTGGAGCTGTTGGCAGCTGCTGCGTGAGTTCAGTGCCCGGCCAGGGAGATCCCCACATGGCGCAGCAGACCTCTCCTGCCTCGCCCCCTGCACCCCTCTGCAGTGTATTTCCGTCAATCTGCCTGTGCTGCTCCCCACTCTGTCTCTGGTGAACCCTCTCACCGCCCCATACCTCTGGCCTGCACCCCAGCTTGTATGCATAAATAAATAAATCTTAAAAAAAAAATTCAGATGTGTGACTATTACCAAGCGTGTATGTTGTTTTAATAAAAGTTACTACATTTTAGATAAAATTATTACCTATATAGCTAAATAATATGTAACTATCTAAATTATTTCTATTTTATTATATGTAATTGTAATATTTATATAATTTTATCTATAACCTAAAATATGTGGACATTGCATTTTAGATAAAAATAAATATAACTAGAAGGTCTGGTATGTTTTTTCCTATACCACAGTAAGACACATTGGGTGTCCTTTAAGCAAGCACCCCTCTTTGAGGATCACCGCTCAAAAATGTGGATTTTAAGGTTATCTGTGAGTGAAATTTCACAGGTAAAAGTATCTTTCAAAATGTCATGCTGGGCCTCCCCGGTGGTGCAGCGGTTAAGCGCTGCTCTGTGGAGCTGTTGGCAGAGGCAACACAAGTTCCACGCCAGGCCAGGGAGATTCCCACATGGCGCGGCAGACCTCTCCTGTCTCCCCCGCTGCTCCCCTCAGCGGTGTGTTTCCATCAATCTGCCTGTTCTGCTCCCCACTCTGTCTCTGGTGAACCCTTTCGCCACCCAAAGACTCTGACATGTACCCCAGCTTGTATGCATAAATAAATAAATCTTAAAAAAAAAAAAGTCATGCTGACTATGACCTATAACTCTTAGGAGTATTTTGTTAATAAAAGTGGTAACCAGCTCACAAAATAGAAAGTGATAAATGAATTGTTGGAAAGAAGCTCAATCTCTTTAGGAATCAGGGAGATGCAAATGACGACTAAGAGAAACTCTTTCTCAATCACTAGATTGGCAAATACGAAAAAATCCTCAGACTCCAAGTGTTGACAAGGGCTGGGGATTCCCGTGTCGTTCTTGCAGGTGTGCCCACGATAACATCTTCTACTAGAACAATCGTCAATTTTTCCTACAGCTGGAAAACCAGGGGCCCTGGCAGTCCCATCGTTAGAGCCTACCGCTTAGAGAAGGCCATTTGCTGAGACTTTCTTATGCACATAAGCGTGTATATTACTGAGGTGCCATTAGCTACAACCCCACACTGGCTCCAGAGTTGCAGCTTCATATCTAGATAGATGTTGCTCCCACACCCACCCCCTGAGTTCTAGTATCATCTGCCGTGCAATGGCCCCAGCTGTCCCACCTCCGTCTCCTTGTCACGGGCCTAGGGACAGTCTCGTGATTACTGTATGTATTTATAAGGTACTATAATAGAAAATAATATAATAGGCATTATATGTGTGCATACAGCATGTTATAGTATATTGCATGCCTGCATAATATGTGACATAACATATTAATAAAACTGGTAACCACTTTTATTATGTGAACACTTGGAGTCTGAGGGTTTTTTCATATTTGCCAATCTAATGGCATGTGACGTGTCTATATAATACGTGACATATTGTGTAGACATGCAGTAACATATTACATAGACATGTATGACTTATATTTAATGTATAACATTACATTACATCATAGCGTATGTGTACGGTAATATATATTACATACATTATTATGGACAGCAAAGGAAACCAATTATAACATACTGAAAACAACGATAAATGCTTATAGTTTTTGAGATTGCAATACATGGGTTCTCATCATCTAGCCATCTTCCAAGCCCTAAAGCCCTGAACTTGTAACCCTGCCCGAGGAAGCCGCCCCACATGTTGACGAGGAGGCATCCATAGGCTTTAATTCCAGACTTGCCTGCGATGACTTAAACACTAAACTAATCAAGGTGAGAGTGAATGAATAGCAGGCAAGGTATTCATCAAGTGGATGTCACAAAGGAGACGAGGCTATGTGTGGAGTCCCCAACAAGCCTCTGAGTATGAAAAGCAAAACACCAGACAAACAAAAGCCAAATGTAAATTTTAAATATGGCACAAAGCTATGCTGTCTACTATTTGCAGTAAAAAATATGGCTTATGGGTTTACTTGCAATAACACATTAAAGCAGAGACTTAAAGGGCTCCCACAAGGCCTGGTGGTAGTTACCTTAGGGGAGGAGACAGAAGATGGGGCTACGGAGAATCAAAGAGTGGCCTCCACTCGGAACTTGCATACTTGCAGGTATCTCAGAGATAAGTCTGAGTTAGAGCAGACATTGGGTGCGGGGAGAGAGAGGAGCATGGACAGAATTCGAGAGGGGCAGGCATTCCACCAACCCCAAGAGGAGCTCACTAGACTTCGGGTGCATTTCTGGGCATGTGTGGCAGCTCATGGCGAGTTCCCCGGAAGGAGGCCGGTGTGACGGTGACGAGTGTGCCCTGGAGCCTTGGTGAGGGCTGGGGAGCTGACGAGCACGTGCACGTGTTAGGTGTGAAGCTGTTTGGAATCCCACAATTATTTATTTTTTGTAAACAAATGACAAATCAGTCATTTTTTTTAAGAATCCCCCAAATCCCCATGACAATAATTGGATCGAATATTGGATCAATATTGGACAATATTGTCCCACGACAATAATTTTAAGACTGTACTTAATTACTTCTGAATTTTAAGACTGTACTTAAACAATTACCTGGAGCTTTGTTAAATTCCAGAAACATAAAGGAAGGAGAGAAAGTGAAATGTGTGAAGTGTATTGGCCTGTCACCCACTTCTCAGCAATCTTGACATTATTGGGGAAGAATATTAAACATCAGACTTACTGGCAACAGAATATAGTAGGAATCTTTTAAAAATAATTATTTTTCTTATTTTTTCATAGAAGAATTGGGGTATATGCCAGAGGTGTGGGGGGTGAGAGGACTCACCAGAGACAGAGCGGGGAGCAGAACAGGCAGATCCACTGAAATCCACTGCTGAGGGGAGCAGCGGAGAGACAGGAGAGGTCTGCCGTGCCCTGTGGGAAGCTCCCTGCCTGGAGATCGAACTCAGGCCTTAGCGGTGACAGCCTGAGACTGACCCCTAGGCCACCAGGGAGAGCCTAGAGTAGGGATCATTTTTGCAAATGGTAGGTTAGTTGCACCTTTTATAAATTTGCTGCTACGTGGCAGGACATGAAGATACAAGTTAGGGCGGAGCTAAGACTCCCTGAACATGGTTGCTTCTGGAATAGGAAGGCACAGTTTGCACATTTATTTGCAGTCCTGTGACTGGATCAACTTTAGGGGACAGTCAGCGGGGGAGGGGGGGAAGCGGAGGGAGGGAAGGAAAAGGCCACAAAATGGAATAGAAAAGAACACAAGGGACCATGGAGATGGATCACGGGTGAATTGGTGGTGGGCTACCCAAGGGGAATGCAAAATGTAAAAGACATAAATAACAATAAAAATATATATTAAAAAAAAACTTTGGGGGACAGTGGGGCTCGTGCCCATATCTCTGTCCCACAGCGCAGAGCAGGCTGTTCCCCCAATGTTCTCATTTCTTTGCTTTGAAGCAGAATTCGGAGCCCACCGAACTCAGGGCTGATCACCACTGTCCCAGAAGCCGCACACGATAACGCAGTAGAGGACAAATCTCAGGAATGAAACAATATAGGGGGTGCTGGTCAGCCCCGGATGAAGTCCGAGTATCCCCCAGAGGACTCTGGCTGGACCGCTTCCTGTCAAACTGGACTGCTGCCTCTGTCTCCACCCACCGCCCCAGTGCCATCCCTGAAAATGGAAGCCTCCTCCCTAACGGGTTCGCGTTTGAGGGCGGTTCTCCTGCCCTCCTCAGGACTTCCCCCCCACAGCCTGGACATCCTCCCTGAAGGTCGTGGCCATCACTGTCTCCCCGACACTCCGGGGTCTGCAACTGACCACATCTCTTTCAAAATGTCCCCCCTGATCCCAGTCTGCCATACAGTCAATTCTGTATTTTAGAGACGCGACTCCATCCATGCAGCCGTGCTCAGTTCTGTGTTCCTAGAAGCGCTGGAATGTTCTGTAGTACGTGGAGGGTGGAAGGGCTCATATGACCTCTGTGGGTGCCATCCCGAAGGCCTGGGGCTCCCTCGCCATGACCTTTAAATCCGAAGCGCAGCAGCTGATGTTGGAAAGGGGGGGAGGAAGACCGGGTGCAGTTGTGCGGGAAGCAGGGCGGCAGGGAGCCTTAGGGAAATGAATCCAGGAAGATGAGTCTTTGGTCCAGGTTCATGGGCAAGAGACCTGAGAGCACTCACATTCTGGGGTGCGTCAGAATAAGCAGGGGGGTGCGCTGGAAGACCCCCCATCTCTCCATGGGCCAGGGCACCTGTATTCGGAGAACCTCGGGCTCCTGGAACACACGGAGGAGGAGTGAGCACGTCGTGGTGAAGACGCTCGGTGAGAAAGGAGGGGTGAGCTTGTCCCTGAACCCACAAAATCTGCTCCTGGAAGCCGGGCAGGAGAGGCGGTTAAGACGAGGACGAAGGGCGCACCACAGGGAAAATAGGATTGGGAGCGAAGAAAATGATTTCTCTTTCTCCACGCTGCGTTGGCACGGCTGTGGGGCTTCCGTGCAGGGCTCCCAGCAGCCGCCTCGAAATGAAGCTGGCACTCGGCTAGATGAGATCTATTCTGGGGCGAATTTCTTTCAAATCTATAGAATCCACTCTCTTTTTTTTTTTTTTTTTTTTTTGGTCTTTGAATTCAAAATAACATCTTGGAGTGATTTAAATCTAAATTCTCAATTGGGAGGAAAGTGTTTTAAAAATACACCTGTTTAAGTCAGATGCTAAAGGATAATATAAACTCACTTTTGATTTTAAACTTTTAAGGAACTTTCTATTTAAAAAAAAAATTGCCTTCAAGGAGCACTGAGAGCTTATGCACACCAGGCAGCCGATGGCGGTGGGTATTGAAATATCAATGTGTTTTTTCACAGGTGCTGAAAAATAAATACAAGTCATGGAAAAAGTAATGAATCAACTTGAAAACCCAGTGGGATGTTAACCTCCTGGAGTAATAATAGCACACTCTCTGTCAGGGCAGGCTGCGGGCTCGGGAGGCATTTGCACCCAACTTTGTTCCCGTGAAAAGCCTCGAAGTATTCAGTAATAAGAGCTGCTGGCAGGATCCTGACAATCTTTAAAAATATCCACCCTCTGGAAGCGCTCGTCACACCAGAGTTATCTCTTACCCAGACAGCCGCTGAAAGTGCCACGGGCACGGGCTGGAGAGGAAAACCTGGAGGAACCGGGGAAGGGGGTGTCCCTGGGAGAGCCCGTCCTGCAAAGAGGCCAACCGGGCCGGCGCGGTCACTCCTGTAGTTTTGAGACAGGATTGCTTTGGACTTCTCATTTTTCTTTGCTTTGAGGAAGGAATAGGGGTGCCCATGGGACGGGCGGGGTCCTCCGTGCTGGTGTCGCCGAAAAGCCATCACTCCCTTTTGCAAGGAAGCACGGAGTGCCCAGGACTGCCTGCTGGCTGCTGAGGCCGAGGCCCGTGGGAGGACCTCAGTGGGCACACCTAGAGCCTCCCCTGAGCTCCCGAGCCCCCGTCCCCGCAGCCAGGGCCGGCACAGCTGTGCAGGCGGCAATTGCTCGGTAAATGTCTGTTGGATGAACGGATGAATAAATGATGAATGGAAAAACTAGCTGCCTTGGAAAAGGTGACAAGAACGGCCAAAACATCCGGCCGAAGAAAGGCTTGAACTTGGCTGAGGCACAACCTGAGATAAAGGGGTTGGGTAAAGGCAGGTGTTGGGGCCAGGGACCCCCTGGACAGATGTCAGGACCAAAGGCCTCTTGGCCCCTGTCCGTGGCCTTGGCCCAACCAGAGTCTGCCGCTCTGCAGCGCTGGCTGCTCCCCCCACGCCCCACCCCCACAGCAAACCCTAACCTACAGCCAACCTGTGGATTAAAGCGGTGTGTGGGGGGTCGGCCTTTAAAAGGTCTCAAGCCACAGTCTGGGGCGGAGTCTCTGGCGACTTGTTACAGCAGCGAGTCTGAACCCCGGTGATCACGGTAATCAAGAAACCCCGTGCCCCGGATCTCGAGCCAGGCCTGGCACAGCTGACCTCCAGGCTCACCCCACCCTGCAGGGCTGGTGCTGCCGGGGCGCCGGTTTCCCAGAGAGAATCAGAGGCCTGGAAAGACAGCAAATAAGAGCTGACTGAACCAGCCCTTTCCGGGGCTTGACGAGGGGCCCGAGGCAAACACCTGGCCAGCGCAAGCCTCATGTGCGCTGGGCCCGGGACACAGTCCCCGGCCTGCCCGTGCTGGCCCTCCCCTGAGTGCAGAGAGGGGCCCTGCTCCCACCCTCAGGGTCTCCTGGCAGCACCCCAGGTTCGGCCCAAGCAGAGAGCTAGGCCGCCCTCTCGTTCTGTATCGGCGTCACTTCAGCCTTTCAGCGGCCGCCCTGCTGTCCACTAGCCGTCCTCATTCTGGAAGGAGCAGAGGCGCGAGGCAGGAGCTCTGACTGGGGTTTTCAGCTGTAACATGGACATACCAGCTCCCGCGCCTCCCCCAAGCTCCATGAGCAATGGCGGGATACAGAAGGGAACGTGTGGCACTGGGCAGATAGACGGACAGTCCGCAGCAGGGATGCTGGCGAGGCAAGCCCCACACTGCCACGGCCCGGCTCACTTCCGCAGTTTTTTTTTAAAGATTTATTTATTTATGCATACAAGCTGGGGTGCAGGCCAGAGGTGTGGGGTGGTGAGAGGGTTCACCAGAGACAGAGTGGGGAGCAGAACAGGCAGATCTACTGAAATACACTGCTGAGGGGAGCAGCGGGGAGACAGGAGAGGTCTGCTGCGCCCTGTGGGAAGCTCCCTGGCCGGGGATCGAATTCGTGCTGCAGTGGCTGCAGA
>PVIJ01009214.1:0-68258 GCA_004024925.1 Scalopus aquaticus
GGGGGGGGGGGGGGGGGGGGGGGGGAGGATAAGGGCACAAAATGGAAGAGAGGAGAATACAGGGGACCATGGAGATGGATCACGGGTGAATTGGTGGTGGGCTGCCCAAGGGGAATACAAAATGTAAAAGACACAAATAACAATAAAAAAAAAATGGAAAAAAAAAAAAAAAAAAAAAAAGAATTTCCTCATCCTTGATGGGGATGGGGACAATAATGGCGCCTGCATCATAAGGTTGTTGGAAAGATTAAATAGGTTAATGCATGTTAATGTTCAATATTGTTATTACCGAAGAGGACAACTTTGAAGGCAGCAAGCTTACTGTGCTGTGGTTTGTTAAATGCAAACACAGGGAAGGGCAAAATAAAATGGTAGGGTCTGGGGAGAGCAGAATTACTTTGTAGTAATCAGCAAAAAGAATTTGGAGTTCAGGTCAGGGGAGCAATCAAAGGAGAAAATGAGGTAAAGGAGAGAGAAGAGGAAAATTAGAAGCAATTCCAAATTACTGACAGCATAATAGCAAGCTGTCCTTTAAGAATAGGTATATTTAATTCTAAATTGTTTATGTTGCTGAGATCTAAACCACTACTAGAGAAAATGGAACACCAATTTGGAGGGCAATTTGGCATTATCAAAATAAAAATGTACATATCTCTTGATCCACTTTAATTCAGAAATTTATCTTACATTGGTACTTGCAAATAGCCTGCTTGTTTGTAATATCAAAAGTTTTGGAACTACCTAAGTGGCTATGCATTCCATCACATGGTATATCTATTGCTTACATAGTCTATCTGAGCAATGGAATATTAATTACATAGCTATCAAAAAGATTGAGGCAGAGTTACACATATTATTTATGAGATGATAGCCAAACTACCAAAGAGAATCCTATCTGAGGCAAAGGGGGAGTGCTAGGAGCCAATGGGAAAAGCCAGACCAAAGGCCAAGCTAGAGTCCAAATAGCTGGGAGCATATAGAAATGGCATGTTTGGAGTGGCAGGTGGGGGTAATGGAAGTTGGGAATTATAAAATGACCTGCAGAGCTGCATGGAAAGAAGATCAGCATGCTGGCAGGTGGGGAATTAGCAAGTGGGAAGTTTCTTGAAAATAATAGGTGTTTGTGGATCCCATACAGAGATGCCTGGGTGGGTCTAGTTTGCTAAACAGGCTAGGGAAAGATAGGAGAAAGAGAGTGAAGGAGCTGAAGGAGGATGGAGCTAAGAAAATGAGCCTGGGACATTGTGGGTGGATAATCCCAATTACATAGATTCTCAACTGAACACAAAGGATATTGAATAAAAGATTGATATCAATAGAATGACCTCACTGTTCTGCTAAACATTTTTATTTTTTTTAACAATTATTTTTAAAGATTTATTTATTTATGCATACAAGCTGGGGTACAGGCCAGAGGCATGGAGCGGCAAGAGGGTTCACCAGAGACAGAGTGGGGAGCAGAACAGGCAGACTGACAGAAATACACTGCTCAGGGGAGCAGTGGGCAAGACAGGAGAGGTCTGCCGCGCCATGTGGGAATCTCCCCAGCTGGGTGTCGAACTCGCGTCACCACTGACGACAGCTCCACAGCGCAGCGCCCAACCGCTGCGCCACCAAGGAAGCCCTGCTAAACATTTTTTAAAAATAAGTATCTTATTGCCACAGACCCGGCAAGATGGCGCTGTCTGCGTGGCTGCGCCGCTGCTCCCGGCTGCTGGCCCCGGCCAGGCTCCCGAGCGTTATCCACCGCGCAGTGAAAGTTCTACGTGCGGGATCCGCCACACGACAAACCCAACTGGCCGAAAGTTGGCCTGACCTTGGGCTCCTCCGTCTTTCTGTGGTTCTATCTCATCAAACAGCATAATGATGATGTTTTAGAGTATAAAAGAAGGAATGGATTGGAATAAACCTTTGGAATACTAACACAGTCTGCACCATAGAGTGCAGCCTAAAGCAGTTCCTCTGGATTCCCCAGTCTGTTGAGTTATTAATGTGAGATGTTACATGTGAATATTTGTTGAATCAGCATTTGTGTTTTACATCATTACGTAAAAAAATTAAAATCCTGGGCCTCCCGGGTGGCGCGGCGGTTAAGCGCTGGGCTGTGGAGCTTTCGGCAGCGGCGATGCGAGTTCAACTCCCGGCAGGGGAGAATCCCACATGGCGCGGCAGACCTTTCCTGCCTTGCCCGCTGCTCCCCTCAGCAGTGTATTTCTGATCTGCCTGTTCTGCTACCCACTCCGTCTCTGGTGAACCCTCTCACCGCCCCACGCCTCTGGCCTGTACCGCAGCTTGTATGTATAAATAAAAAATAAATCTTAAAAAAAAAAATTAAAATCCTTCTGTATTCAAAAAAAAAGTATCTTAGATGATGATCTAGCTGGTAAAGCTAATTAATTTAACGCATTATAGAAACAATATTTAAAATAATTTTGACAGCTGGGAACAAAGTACCAAAATCAACAAGATGAAATTTGACAAGGATACAAATTTTAAGAAAACCAACTGTACAGGAAAGAGTGGGACTGGTTTGATGGCATTTTACATTAAGAAAGACTTAGGTCTCACCAAACCCAACACAGATACAGTTTCATGTAAAGATAAAATGTTAGATCAAAAGAGATTATAATTTCACTTGGTCTTGAGCTGACCAATTCTAGGTGCCCCATATTTAAAAAGATGTAGATGAACTAGTATATGCCCAGTGAAAGATCAGGTTGGGGAAAGATATTTACCAGGTGAGGGGGAATTTGATGGAGTTTAGAGATATTAAAATGAGGAAGAGAAAATTAAGGTAGACAAATAATGACTGTCTTCAAATAACTGGTTCTGTCTGTATAAAGCTAACAATAAGAAATTGCCAACATTCAACATTTTGCTATACAAAAATGGCAACTTCATTTGATTCAACCTAATAGAAGAGGATGTAGACTTATTTTGTAAGAGGGCAAAGGTGAAAGCAATTGGGCGAAAGAGAGAAGTAAATATTACATCAGTATAGGAAGGAATTTGTCACAATCAGATGCTCAAGAACAAAATGAATTGCCTTACAAAGTTCTAGGTTCCCTCTCACAGAGAGGGCTCAGGCAGAACTTGATGACAGTTTGGGGGATATTTTGAATTTTCTCCATGATCCATTCTGAATCTTCAACCTCTCCAATTAGCCCTCCCAGTACAGGGACAACACGCCAATCCCCGTAAGTGCCCTGTCCATTCTGCATTGCATTACACAGCTGTCTTTGTGCACATCAACTCTCTTGCTTGGAATTCACAACTCCTTACTATATACCCTACAAATTCCTAATCACCTCTCCAAACTCAAATGTGACCCCCCACCTGAACTCCCCAAATGGTCTCCCATGCTCTCCTTTGTACTTATACCTTGGGCTTATTTCTGCAGAGGCACTTACAATTCTTTTGCAATTTTTTGGGTATACTTTTCTCTCTCCTATTAAATATGGGTTGCATGTGGGCTGGGAACATGTCTCTTTAATGCTCATATAGCTAGTGATTTGATTAGAGCGATATCTGTTGATATTCAATAAATATTCATTAAATAAATGAAGTTGGATGTTTTGATTAATAGGCTGTAAAATTAAAAAATTATAGATGCATGTTGAATCAAATATTAATTAAAAGTAATGTTCTTACTATGTGTGATGCACATGGATTTTTTTGTTCAGGGTTATTCATTTTTTTAAAGTGGAAGTCAAGATCTGGGTTCTAAAATCAGCTTAGGTTCTCAGACTCTTTCCAAAAACACTTAACTGACTGGCCAAGAGCAGGGATTGGAAGGGAAAGTAGAAGAAACAAAGACAAGCTGTGGACCTTCTTTCCAGAAGGATGCATACATGAACTAAACTGACATTCAATTCCAGAGGCTCTCCGGGCCTACCAAAGTCCTTCTGTGCATCATAGGTTGTGAAAGTCCCTTCCGACTCAGCCATTCTGTTTATCTGAGAAGCATTAAGAAGTGGTCTGGGAATATCTAGGCACCATCCATAGGCAGAACATAACACTGGAAGGGAGGTACATGCAGAACAAAGATGGGAGAGAACTGGGGCAGGTAGGACAGATAAGCACATGTGAAAGATAAAGGAATGGGGTGCAAAGCCATGCTGACTAAGGGTTAAGAAGAAGGAAAAGGTGCAGGATTTTAGCTCTGCTGAACCTGATATTCTTTTCAGATTATGGAGTTTGCATTGCAGCCTTGGAGCTTTCTTCTTCCTTCCTTATGGCTCACTCCCCTTTCCTCCCCTTTAGGCAGCCCTTATGGAAACTCTGAAACTCCTTTTCCTCTTTCCTTCCAGATGGGGAGCGCTGGCAGAATGTCCTGGCCTGCGTGAATGACTTCGGTTCTCTCTGCCAAGGGATAAAGTGGAAATGTGCTTTCTTGGAAACCAGCTAATGTCTTTGGGAAGTATGACCTTAGTTAGGGAGAGATCGGGACCTTTGAATCTTTGAATAAAGGGGAGGTAAGAAAATCATTTCCAGCATCCACTCTATAGACACTCACAAGAATACTGGCATCTGAAAACCAACAAGTGATTTACAAATGAAATTTTCTGTCTCTGCGCTGTAACATCAGGACCACACACAACTACATTGGTCTTCTCTGAGTCTTTGATAATGCTGAAGTGTTTTATAATCATTCAAGGGGACAACAAACATCTATCCACCTTTCCACAGGATAAACTGAAAGGGACACCTGAAGACTATCAGCTCAATGTCATCAATTTCCCATTGACCCCTTGGGAATTTGGGGATTACAAGAACTTCTCTAAAGCCCATAAAGCCCAGAACATGACTCCGGTCCATAAATAACTTGGCTGAGGGAAAGAGAATGGAATTTGGGGTGGGGTTGGGAAACCTGAGTTGTGTCCCAAGAAAGGCCCCTGACTCACTATGTGATAATGGCCTGTCACTTCCTGATCAGTATTCCTGTCCCCTTCCCTCCTCTCCTCAGCCCTTTCCTCTGCCTGTTAAAAGAAAATAACCATTTTATTCTTTCTTGAGAAAGTTAAGCATGATTGTTTCTGGAAAGTAACCAGTCTCTTAGTGTAGCAATACAGGATGATCTTGCTCATTTTACAACCAATGCAACCTCTTCGTGGTCCAGAAAGCCAGTAGGGCTGTAAACTTTTATTTGTTTGGGGGACCTCATCCTCAGGTGAGTGTGAAATAAACACATAGGTGATCGCTTTCCTCTTCTGTCTTCTGGGATGACACTTGAGGCTGCTAACAAAGGCGACGATATTTGG
The DNA here is from genome assembly GCA_004024925.1 of Scalopus aquaticus. Lineage (NCBI taxonomy): Eukaryota > Metazoa > Chordata > Mammalia > Eulipotyphla > Talpidae > Scalopus > Scalopus aquaticus. The sequence goes on from PVIJ01009214.1 coordinate 5,262, forward strand.
GAGACAGCCGGGTAACACCCAAGTAGGTCAGGGAATGAGTCAGGGCTCAAGAACTGATACCAGCCTCTCCCACTCCTGCCAGGAAACCTCTGGGCTGAGAGGGAGATGAGAGAGAAGTGAGGGGCGGGCCTCATGCCCGCTGCCCCAGGGCCTCTGGCTGCGGTTTCACCCTGGTTTGCCCTGCAGCTGGAACGTGTCTACTGACACGCAAGCCCCAACACGCTTTCCCTCCTCCCCCTTCCCCAACCTTTTGCTCCATCTCAGAAACAGATGGACCATTCCACTCCAGAAGGAGTGCCGGAGACGTGAGGTGTCCAGGGAGGTGCAGAACCAGGTTTGTCAGGAAGCGCAGGTCAAAAGACAAAAGACTCATTGTCTAGGACGCAAGTAGGAACTAGAAACTAAGCTCACCTCCAAGGAGACCAGGATCAGAAAGGACAGGTGAGAGCCATGACTGGGCTGACACGGCTGAGAGACCAGGATTGAAGGCTAAGCCTGGGAGGTCCCGGAGGCCTGGCTGGAGACCTGCCAGAGTGGGAGAGCAAAACAGTGCAGAAAGGCAAAAAGGCACATTTCTAGTTTGGAGGTACTTGGCTGCTGCAAAACCATCTCTTTTTCGTTGACACCACTCCCAGTTCGTGGCCATCCCTTAGAACCACTTTTAGGTGCCTACTGTGTACGGATCACGTTTCCATTTATGGCTTCATTTAGTACTCACAGTAGCCCTCTGAAGCAAGTTTTATTTCCCCATCACAGATGGTGACATGAGACTCAGAGGGTGAAGCAGTTCACCGTAGAGTTTGGAAGTAGCGAGTCAAGTCTAGGTAACTGCCAGTGAGTGGCCCATGGATTCTATACCAAGTTGCCTTTGATTTGAAGTCAAACAAAATCAAAATGATGTCAGAGTAGACACCTATTTAAAATTTCCAAGGAGCAATAAGGAGCAGACAAGGTAAGGAATAATAAATAGAATATCTAAATTTCTGAATATAGGTCTTTAAAACTCCTGGAATCGCTGGGTTGACATAAGCCTCCCTGCGGTCTGCGATCCCAATGCAGCCTTGGTGCCCCCTAGTGGACATTTTCTACATTCACGCAACTTCCTAGGCTTCAATTTCGAAGAGGTGGGAAGGAAACCCTGCCATAGGCGAGCACCTCCAAGGGATGGTCAACTCCAAGGAAGATTCGTGTTTGTATGCGAGGCCAGGGTCCATTAAGGTGTGTTCAGCACTTGGTTCACAAAGGCCCACAAAGAAGTCCTTATCAGTGGATAAATGAGCTCAGGCCTTGTATTATTAATAGGATCTCAATACACATCACTGGGACATAAATTTAGGGGTCTAGACAGTGACTTCTTTTTTAATGGGAAAAATTAGTGATTATAGATGTGAAGTGACTTCCTAAAGTCACAGGGTAAGTAAATGTCAGCAATGGTGGGGCTAGAATCTATGTTTCCTGGCTCCCAATCCAGAGCTCTTTCCACTGTGTTACAACTCCCTATTTGTTGGGTGATTGATTTTTAGCTGTACGTTGGTGTGCATGTGAGGGCATGAGGTTGTAGTTATAACCAGGAAATTGTTTTTTCCTGCAACCTCCCCACAATCCATACACTTGTCATTCTTTCAACCTATTTATTGACTACCTACTATTGCCAAACACTACTCCAGGCATTGCTTTCCAAGTTTATGGGCCTTTTCACAGGGTATCTCAACATATGAGAACAGGTTCAGGCACTCCTGGAACTTCTTCCCCAAGTCCCCAGCACAAAAGTGTCAGATTTATTCCTCTCTCCCTCCTCCTACAGAGGTAATCCCTGGGAATGGAAGCAGGTTAGAAACAGATTACTCTGCTGCAGAGATTTAGCTCTCTCCTCCCTAAATGTGGGGGGGGGGGCAGGGCACAAACAGCCTGAAATTCTCCTTTAGGGTTATTGCTTGGTTTAGCCAGCTGGCATGAAGAGGGGAGGAATTAGATCGTTCAGTTAGATTGAACAGGGGGATGCATGGGTTTCTTTTCTGGCTGAATCAGGATGAACATTATCTCTTGGTAAACATACCTTTAGAAATAAAGAGCCTGAGGCAGGCAGGCGAAGATAATGGAAAACGCCTTTTTCCTCAGCAGCAGGAATGAGTGGAAGGTGGAATTAGAAAGAAGAGCTGACAGGAGAAGAGAGTCCTGATGCAGGAGTAAGGAATCAGCCTGAGGCTTGAAAACCACTTGCATTTCCATGGTGGTCTTATTAGCTTCAACAGAGGTGAGAACTACTCCCTAGGAGAAGAGAGAAAATGCACAGGGTTTCCCGATTGAGGGATTGAGGAATCGCTAGATGATCTCTTGTTTTAAGGACATGCTAGGGTGGGCTCTGGGGCCAGGGATGCTATCTGTTTTGCTATCCAGAACAAAGAACAGGCTTCTCAGGCCCTGTGGCATCTGTAAAGCCCCTCCAGGCTCACCATGGGCCTGAGAAGCAGTGATTGTGACTAACCAGAGTGGGAACATATATAAGCCAATTAAATGAGTAATGATTATAAGATTTAGGTGCTGTACTACCTCCTTTCTACAGGTGAGGAAAAGAGGAGTGAAGATATAAATTCAGGTACTACAGCACTGTTAACCACTATGTGGGAGCCTTAGCAGCTGATTCTTGGAGTGACAAAGAAGCTCTAGGACACTGTTAGGTAAAGGTCAGTTGAGAACATTTCTTAGAAAGTCAGAATTCTTGGTTTCTTCTAAGTGGCCTTATCTTGGACACTTAAGTTTGTTTTGCTCTTTTTTTTTTTTTTTTTTAAAGATTTATTTATTTAGGGCCTCCCTGGTGGCACAGCAGTTAAGTGCTGCGCTGTGGAGCTGTCGGCAGCAGTGATGTGAGTTCGAAGCCCGGCCGGGGAGAACCCCACATGGTGTGGCAGACCTCTCCTACCTCGCCCGCTGCTCCCCTCAGCAGTGTATTTCTGATCTGCCTGTTCTGCTCCCCACTCTGTCTCTGGTGAACCCTCTCGCTGCCCCATGCCTCTGGCCTGTACCCCAGCTGTATGTATAAATAAATAAATCTTTAAAAAAAGATTTATTTATTTATGCATACAAGAGCTGGAGTGTACACCAGAAGTAGGGGGGTTGTAAGAGGACTCACCAGAGACAGAGTGTGGAGCAGAACAGAAAGATCTACTGAAACACAATGCTGAGGGGAGCAGCGGGCGAGACAGGAGAGGTCTGCTGCGCCATGTGGGTCAGCTCCCTGGCCGGGGATTGAACTCATGCTGCAGTGGCTGTTCACAGCTTTATAGTGCTGAGACTTACCCCATTTACCACCAGGGAGGCCTGCAATGTTCTGTATTAATCAACAACTACATATCATGAAGTAGGGTTTCCTCATTTGGTGGGGAGAGTAACAAAAGGAATTCGTATTTTACTTTCTGGGGCACAGAATAACTAGACAGGAGTCTCTTAAGATATTAGATAATATTTCTATTATATTAGATCTCTTCATTTAAACATCTACACACAGCGCCTAATTTCATGTCACTATTAGTGTGTCATGCTATAGGCTCAAAGTTGTGGCTAGGACTTGTAGGGGGAATTCTTACCCTGCAGAATTTATATATAGTTGAGTCAAGATTAAAGACAACACATGTAATCACCAAACCCCAAGGTAATCTCTCTTCCCTTTGATAGTCGTTAGCATTTTGCCAGGGCCCTTTAGTAATTCTATTACAGGCTGTAAGATTCTTTAGGGACAGCCCATCGCTAACTCATTGCCAAAAACTGCAGGTAAGTGCCCTATAAACATTAATTGGCATATGAAATATGAATCTGCAGGTAAGCATGACGAGTGCCATTCAGCAATGATTACAGTGTTGGATATTCAGGATGACCCCAGTATCATGAACCCTTTAACAAGTGAATGTGAAGCAGTGCAGCCTGGTAGCCTGTGGATTCTGGAGTTAGCCGCTTGGATTTGAATCCCACTCTGCTAGTTATTAGCCAGGTGATCTTAAACTACCTGTACTTACTTTCTGAGGCCTGATTTCATATGTGAAAGGAAACTCTTGTTTGTTGTGAGAACTGAGTTAATAGATGCAAGATGTTCAGAAAATTGAGGGGCACCCGCTAAACAATTTCTAAGTATAAACGATTATTTAATGTTAAGCCCGTGTCTCTTTCCCGAAATGACAATGGTTTTGTCAGTCCACTTGTCTTTTGTTTCAATAACAGACTAGTCTTTATGTTTATTCAGTAAACACAGTCATCATTAATTGCCTGCATTTGACTCTAAGAATTATTTTCACACGGTTCGGATTAGGAAACTAGGGCTCAAGTTTAATTAAGAGTACGCAGCATAGTGAGGTCAGACACTACTCATTTTTGCTCTTTCTGGGATTCAAGCATCCATGGAAGAACACTTACTTCATAAGAGAAACGCCTCCTCATACCTTACGGAATGGAAACAAGGTGTATCTACGCCCCAACCTTACAGGACGGCAGCAACCCCTAGCCGCCAGAAAGCCTCGTGCGCAGGCGCAGCTCGCGCTCCAGCGCTCTCCGTCTGGCGCGTGACAGCCGTGCATTCCACCCTACCCCCAACCGGGTCTTATTGCGCACGCGCAGGCTGTATTCCATCCCCCCACCACCACCCCACGTGTACGTGCGCGTTCGCGGCCTCTCACCCTTCCCCCGAGGGCGCGCGCCCTGGAAAATTCCACACCCCAACTAGCTCCACCTATGCGCCTATGCGTCTTCTCTCGGCCGCTGGCTCTTAACTCTATCCCGACGGCCTTTGCGTGAACAAAATGGCAGCCCCCATGCCGCGGGGGGTGTCTTGCTTATCCAGGGCTTTAGGCTGGTGGTCTCGGCAGGTGGGTAGGGACGGGGCGAGTAGGGGCCGGAGGAGTAGGAGGGCAGAATAGAGAGACATACTCGCTTAGTGGTTGTCCTTGGTGAGTGTGGACGATCAGAGTCATACTTAGGTTAGGGAAGAGTTTGAGGTAGACGGGACCAGCTACTGAGCTGAGTAGTGGAAGAGCATAGGTAAGGCCTCGCGTTTTCTGGGATTAACTTTGGTCCGAGTCTCTCTGGTGGGAAAGAAGTAATGGTTTGGAAGGTGGACTCGCTTTTTTAAAATGTTCTAAATTGAACAGTAGCTGGAAAAGAGGGTGTCCCGTTTTGTCACTCTACCTGCCCTAACAAACATGGTCAGCCAAGAGACATGAATTTTAGAGAGCTTTTTAATCAATTTGCACCTAGAACGATAGAATAAGGTTTACAATGAGGTTCCCAGATAGAATAATGAGCAGGGTATAATCTCAGTAAATACAGAGGAGATGCCAAGAAGAGGAATTAGGCGTTTTTAATAGTAATCCGCTCACTTTAAGTTACCCATCAGACTGAAGGTTCTTTCAGAGCAGAAACCTTGCTTTAACCAACTCTTCATCCTCAGGAATTGGCATAGTCCTGTCCTATGTAAATTACTAAAGGAAAGCCTTTATTAAATGTTTTTTTTTTAAAGATTTATTCATTTATCCATATAAGCTGGAGTACAGGCCAGAGGCGTGGGGCAGCGAGAGGGTTCACCAGAGACAGAGTGGGGAGCAGAACAGGCAGATCAGAAATACACTGCTGAGGGGAGCAGCGGGTGAGGCAGGAGAGGTCTGTCCCAACATGTGGGACTCTCCCCAGCCGGGCATCTAACTTGCTTTGCCACTGCAGACAGCTCCACAGGCAGCACTTAGCCGCTGCACCACCAGGGAGGCCCAACCTTTAGTAAATGTTGAATGGTGTTAGTAAGGGTTGCTTACTGACTTCTATAAAACACATCCATAAGTGTTAAGACTGTAACACACTTCTCCTCCATGATAAATGACTTTATACTGTTTTCTACATCATCCTTTCTATAGAAAGGATGTGACTTTTCTATCTTTGTTTAGAATTTTTTTCAGGAATGTAGATTTTTATTTCCGGGGCAACTAACCTTTTCTGCCTTTCAGCCAGCCCTGGTGACTCAGTCCACAACTGTAGTTCCAGTGAGAACTAAAAAGCGTTTCACACCCCCTGCTTATGAACCTAAATATAAGTCAGAAAAGGAGTTTTTAGAACATGCCCGGAAAGCAGGACTGGTCATCCCTCCTGAACGTTTGGAGCGTCCTTTGCATCTGGCTTGTACAGGTGAGATGTGATATTTCTGAGACCCTGATTAAATACCCTTTTGTCAGAGATCTTCTGGAAGGTGGAATGATTTGCACCATGACCTTGTTTTCACATTATTCCTAGTAGGCAGGGTGGAATGTCTGCAGACAGAGGCTCTGAGAAATTTAATTATTCTTTTTTTCCCTAATGAGACAGAATTCCCTTTACATAGAAGTCTGTTTCGATAGTCTTATATATCCAAGAGCCTCCCAATTTGATATGATCTCAAGATAACTTTTTCTCAATCTTTCAATGCTTTCTTATTTTTCTCCTTGTCATTACAGCTGGTATCTTTGATGCCTATGTTCCTCCTGAGGGTGATGCTCGCATATCATCTCTTTCAAAGGAAGGACTGGCACAGAAAACTGAGCGGTTGAAGAAGAATGTGGCATCAAAATTGTCGTAGGTATCTGAGACAACTGGGAGTCTATATTGTGTAAAAATTTCTTGGTGCTACTTTATTCCAAAAAGAACCGTCTTGGGTTAATTTTGTGTTGACTGTGAGTCCCTTGGTAATTGAACAGTATTTTCTTTCTCTGTAATAGACTTTGTAGTTAATGTAGAATAACTCAGGCAATTAAATTCTTAGCATCTCTGCCTTTATTTGTAGTTTTGTCACTTTAATTAGGGAGTTGAAGCTTGTAGGACACACTTTTGATCACATATTTTTTAATTTTAAATAATAAAAGAGAACATATTTATATGACAAGTACTTTGGAGCTCAAACTTCGAAGAGTAAGAAAATCTGAAAAGGATAAGGAAGACAGACCTATTCTAGGGAACTAACTGGAGGCCATTAGTTAAGGTGTAGAATCAAAACCTTTTTCTTAGAGAGAAAAGGTTCCCAAATATTTGTCACTCAGGCCCTGACTACACCTAAATGATAATTTCTCTAGGGTCATGTATAGATTTCTGTTGTGCCATTGTATTGAGTCATTTTTAATTCTTCATGTGAGCATATTTATTTCTCTGGAAACAGGTCTTACCACACCACATTTTCTGCTTAAAACTCTGTCATGGTTCCCAATTTCCTGAAGAATAAAATCCAGATTTGTTTTTGGTGGTATTCAAGGCATTTTGTTCTTTGATTCTTGCCTTCCTCTCCAGTATTACTATCTCCTAATTTTCTCATCCTAGAATTAAGCATTTCCAAATTGTCAGTTTCCTGACAATTACTATACCATGCTTCTGCCTCAGCACAACCTATCCTTTGCCTGAAAAATGTCTTTTTCTCCCTTCTTGGTAATTCCAACTTATTCCTCAAGAACCAGATGGACATGGTGTCCACTTTTAAGCCTTCCCTAACTCTTTTGGCAGCTGCCTTTTCAACTGTAGTTGTAACAGAATATCTAGTACTTCTAGTAATTCTACTGCAATGATTTCTTTTCGTGACATGTATTATTCTCCTGGATTGTGAGCTTATTGGTGCTAGGGTTCATGATGAACAAAGCAAATGTGGATTTATCTTAGAATTATCACCTAGGGGCAGAAAACAGTCATTAAATGATGACTGCACACAAGTAATTACAAGTACATGAAGCATGAGTGCTGGGAACATATGGCAGGGAAAGACAACTTGGTCTAGGATCTCAGGGACGGCTTCCCTGAGAAAATGACATATGTAACTGAAGCTTAGGGGACCTCCCTGGTGGCCTAGGAGTTAAATCTCAGCACTATCACCTCTAAGACCTGAGTTCAATCCCCAGCCAAGAAGCTAACCCACATGGAGCAGCACACCTCTCCACTTCCCTCACTTTTCCCCTCAGCAGTGTATTCAGTAGATCTGCTTGTTCTGCTCCCCACTCTGTCTCTGGTGAATCCTCTTACCCCCTGCACGTCTGGCCTATACCCAGTTCTTCTGTGCAAAAATAAATTAAAAATTTAAAAAATAAAACTAAGGCCTAAAAGAGTGTCTGGAGCTGAAGGATTGCCTGGAAGTAGAAGTGTGTAACGAGGAATAGCGTTCTTGGGAGTCAAAACAATGGCAGTAAGGAAGCAAAGACTGTAAAGGGGTTATTAATTTTGCCAAAATTGTTTTCTGTGTCTATTGAAATGATCATGTGGTATTTATCTCTTCTTCTATTGATAAAGTGTCTATATTAATTGACTTTTTAAAAAAAGATTTTTATTTATTTTTATATAGAAGAACTGGGGTATAGGCCGGAGGTTCGGGGATTGAGAGCATTCACCAGAGACAGAGTGGGGAGCAGAGCAGGCGGATTTACTGAAATACACTGCTGAGGGGAGCAGTGGGGGAAACAGGAGAGGTCTGCTGCGCCATGTGGGTCAGCTTCTTGGTGGGGATTGAACTCAGGTCTTAAAGGTGATAGTGCTGAGATTTAACCCGTAGGCCACCAGGGAGGTCCCATTAAATGACTTTTGAATGTAAAACTAAACTTGCATCTCTGGGATAAGTTCCACTTGATCATGGCGTCCCATATTCTCTTAATGTACTTATATTAACATTTGAAAATGCTGTTGACACCAGAGTTATGAAGTATATTAACATACATTTCCTTTCCTGCATATTTTTTTTCTGGAGTTAAAGTGTTTGTTTGTTTTTTTTCTCATTTGCTTATAGAGCCCCTGGTTGTATAAATTTTCTGTTAGTACATTGAAAACTTTAAGCATTTTAATGATTTCATCTTCAAGAAGAAATCTCTCCTGGAGTCTTCTTAACTGTTTCAGTCTGGACTGCTTGCTCTTTAGGCCCATTGTACATCTCAGGATCTACTTTTGTCATCTTCCTAATATTCCTTTTGTCTTACTCTTGTATTTTTTTTCCCTGTTGTTAGACCTTGTACCTTCCTCTTTCATGTTTTATCCCACTTTTTATGGTGGAATACATTCCCTGACAGCTTTCTGAGAAAGGGTACATGGTAGATACATGAGATCTTGTAAATGTAATTTTGGGCTAGAATTCTGGGCTAGAAATAGTTTTTCCTCAGTTAATAGCCCTGCTCCATTGTCTTTCTAACTTCTGATGTTGCTACTTAGAAGCTCAGTGTCATTCTGACTTGTGAGCCTTTTTATGAAATCTTTTTTTTTTTAAGTCTGTGTTTTTTCTTAGTGCTGATAGGGTGTTTTCTTTCATTCCAGAATTCTGAAATTTCACTATGAGAGAAGCCTTGGTCTTTCTTTAGAATGATTGACTTAAGTGTGAGTTAGAAGATTGAATTTATAGAACTTGGCACATTTAAAGAACAATTATTCAATAAATGGGTAGACATTAATAGAAGTTCATGTGAGTTGTGAGTTATGGAAATTGCATGATGTTTTCTTCAGATATGATTTACATGCTTAATTTTACAGAATCCAGAAGATAAGAGAACATGATGCTAATTTTAAAATAAAGGACTTCCCTGAAAAAGCTAAGGATATCTTCATTGAGGCTCACCTTTGTTTAAACAAGTAAGTGAATTCCTTATCCTATACCCACTATAAGCAGCTATTATTCTGGGCACAGTTTTTTTTTCTTTTTCAGGTAGAGCATTCTGGGGTGGGAGAACTTCCTTTATGGGGAATAATTGGAGCACAGAACTATCTTTGACTTCTCTCCCTGCTGCTGGGAGTTTTCACTGTTTGGTCTGCCTCAGCTTGACTCACAGGGGTTGGGGTTTTCTGCCAAATGTCTGTTGTTTTTACCCGGCCTGCTCCTTAATTCATCCTGACCCTCTTGGTATGTTTGTCTTATGTATGGACATTTCACTTTCCTTAGTTATTTTGAATAAGTTTCTTTGAAAATTTCCCACTTTTTCTTGATTCAACCTAGGGAAAAGTAAGGGATGTTGGGGTGATGAAAAATCAACTTGAGGGCCCTGGAATAACCTTAAGAACCAGTCCTTGGACTGCTGCTATGTCCTTTGAGCTGTAGCTGCTGTGGCTTGCCTTCGGTTAGAACTCTAAACCTATATTCTAAATCCATTAATTATTTCATTTTACTTGTGATACTTAAAAATATTTTTTGAATTATAAAATATTTCAGACATATAACTAGTCACGTTAATAGCTGTTTACTCTTCATCATAGTTGCTTCAGAATACTGAACTGGGGGAGGGGACTAGGTAACACATGGTAGATATAGTTAAATCCCCATTTTTACCCTTCCTAGAGATAGCCACTACCCTACTTTTTTTTATCTTTTAAAGATTTGTTTTATTTATTTGCATTCAAGAACTGGTGTATAGGCCAGAAGTGCGGAGGGTGATGGGATTCACCAGAGATAGCATGGGGAGCAGAACAGGCAGATCTATGGAAATATACTGCTGAGGGGAGCAGTGGGTGAGATAGGAGAGGTCTGCTGTGCCATGTGGGTCAGCTCCCTGACCAGGATCGAACTCAGGCCTTAGCGATGATAGTGTTAAGACTTAACTTCGGGGCTACCAGGAAGGCCCCGCAATACAGTATTATTACTTATAGTCATCATGCTATATATTACGTCCCCTTGACTTTATTTTATAAGTGGTAGTTTATACTTTTCAACCCTCTCCACCCATCACCATCTTGATTCTAAATCTGTTCTCTGTATCTTTTGCTTGGCTGGTTTTTATTATTTGTTTATTTTAGATTCCACATAAGATCGTACAGTATTTGTCACACTCTGTCTGACTTATTTTACTTAGCATAATGCCCCTAAGGTCCATCTGTGTTATCTCAAATGGCAAGATTTCATCCTGTTTTATGCCTGAACAGTATAGTCTATTGTGTGTATCACATTTTGTTTTTCCATCCATCCATTGGTGGCCACTTAGGTTTTTTCTATATCTTTGCTATTGTAAATAGCTGCATTGATTATACTTATTTTAAAGTCTGTGTCTGATAAAATCTTTATCTTTCACACATTTGTTTTATCTTATTTCTTTTCTTTTGGTTTTGGTTCTTTTACAGGCCTGAAATTTTTTTTAACAAATAGGTGTTTTTTAGAAAAACCAGGCAGCACTGTTCTACTTGCTAGATTAGATATTGTCCAATTTATGACTCTTTGAATGAAACCACTTATATCTCTAAATTTACTCTGATGGATTTTAAAAAGTCAAAGATATAATCATTTATTTAAGTTATTTTAATAAGGACTTTTATTTATTGTGATAAAAATACAGTTTACCACTTTAACCATTAGACAACATACAGATGAAAGATGGTTCTTTGTTAATTCAGCTGCTAATATCTACCTTTTATTTTATTTTATTTTTTAAAAGATTTATTTATTTATACATACAAGCTAGGGTACAGGCCAGAGGCGTGGGGTGGCGAGAGGGTTCACCAGAGACAGAGCGGGGAGCAGAACAGGCAGATCAGAAATACACTGCTGAGGGGAGCAGTGGGCGAGGCAGGAGAGGTCTGCTGCACCATGTGGAACTCTCCCCGGCTGGGCATCGAACTCACATCATGCGCTGCCGACAGCCCCACAGTGCAGCGCTTAACTGCTGTGCCACCTGTCTACCTTTTTTTTTTTTTAAGATTTATTTATTTATACATACAAGCTGGGGTTACAGGCCAGAGGCGTGGGGCGGCGAGAGGGTTCACCAGAGACAGAATGGGGAGCAGAACAGGCAGATCAGAAACACACTGCTGAGGGGAGCAGTGGGCGAGGCAGGAGAGGTCTGCCGCACCATGTGGGATTCTCCCGGGCTGGGCGTTGAACTCGCATTGCACGCTGCCGACAGCTCCACAGCGCAGCGCTCAACCACTGCGCCACCAGGGAGGCCCCCGATCTACCTTTTAAAGGGAGAGTTTAATGCATTTATATGTAAGGCAGTATTTCTTCCATTTTACTATTCTCTGTGTGTCTGATAGGTTTCTTGCTCTTCAAGTATTTAGTTGACTTTTTTTATGTTGTACCATAATGATTCCTTCTTTTTCTATATATATTTGCTGTCTCTGGAAGCAGCAAAGATGGAGAGGAGCTAAAGGCAGGGGAAACCAGAAAATACAGATGACAATCTTTTAGCTAGCTTCCAAGATACAAGAAGATACAAGGCCAGCCCAGCTGGTAGTGATGGTGTGACCACAATAAGAGGAGATTAGATGAACCTTTGATGCTATTTGTGTTGTATTGTGTCTCCCGCAGCAACCTAGAGTAAAAATTGTCCTCTCATGTCCCAGTGAGATTTTCTTGTCCATCTTAGGGATGTGTGGTAATTTCAGAGAAAGTTCCTTCTGCTCTTAAGATTCAAACCTACCTTTACTCTGCTATTGCATTTCAGGGGGTTCAGATATGTCATCTTATGGTTCATCTTTGTGTCCCTAGGACTTAGCATATTATCTTGCTTGTGGTAGGTATATAGAAGATGTTTATAAAAATGAATTGTTTTCCATTTTCAGGGCCATTTTCTATTTTTTTTTCCCCTGCTTTTTTTTTTCCTTTTTTTAATTATTATTTTTTTTTAAGATTTATTTATTTTTGCATACAAGCTGGAGTGCAGGCCAGAGGCGCAGGGCGGTGAGAGGGCTCACCAGGGACAGAGTGGGAAGCAGAACAGACAGATCCACTGACATACATTGCTGAGGGGAGCAGCGGGCGAGGCAGGAGAGGTCTGCCGCACCATGTGGGAAGCTCCCTGGCCGGGCATCCAACTTGCGCTGCAGCCGCTGACAGCTCCACAGTGCTGCGCTCAACCCGTTGCACCATCAGGGAGGCCCTCAGGGCCATTTTCAACTTGCGTACAGGACGTCCTGAAAAGAGGAGTCGGTGACCTATATATAAATATATCTGTTTTTCTTTTCTAGCTCAGACCATGACCGACTACATACCTTGGTAACAGAAAACTGTTTTCCGGTAGGTTCCCATTCTCCTCAGAACTGTGGGATGCCTTAGTGGGCAGATTCTAGGCATCACCTCTGGGTTTCTTGAGAAGGGTCAGTTTTGAAAGTATAGGAAGTTTAAGGCAAAAGCTAAAGTGCCGTTACTTTTGCCTAAGTGATAATGACTTGACATCAAAGCTGCTAAGGGCCAGCACTGAATCCTTGGGCCCAGGTGAGGGCCACATCAGACTGACCCTACACATGCTGCACTGCGCTGAGGACCTGGTGGGCTTGTACAGGCCTGTGTTGTGTGATGACAGAGGTGCCAGGTATTTTAGAAAAGCCCCAAGAATAGGGACTTTGTAGTTTAGTTACAGCTTGACGAACAAGAGCTTGAGTTTCTATCACTTTAGCCTCATCTCTCCAGGGATGAGTATAGCTAACCTGATCTTAGCAGCTTAGCCTTTATATCCCTGTAGAATCTTACCTTTCACTGGCAAAAGGTAAAAGGGGGGGACATGAGGTCGGCAGGAACGTGCTCGGTAGTTTGCAGGTTGTGACATGTACGGGAGGGATGCCGGTGTGGCAGGTAAGCTGGCAGCGTGGAGTGTAGTTTTTATTGATTTGGTGAAGGACCTTCAGGAGGTTGGTGGGTCTTGACTTGTGATTTAGATGAAAAGAGAGTTGCTGCGAGGCGAGCTTGAACAATAGAGTAGTGAAAACTTGGGAAGGGGAGAGAAAAATAGGTATTAGAAAGCAGCTGGTGGGGAGTTGCATTACTGACTGTAACGCTGCAGGAAGAGCAAAGCACCATCCCCCTGAGGGGGAGGGAAAACCCAATTGAACTTGTCCTCCGCCCTCAGGACATGGTCTGGGACATCAAATATAAGACTGTCCGCTGGAGCTTCATCGAATCTCTAGAACCAGTCCAGGTGGTTCAGGTTCGCTGTTCCCATCTGCTGAACCAGGGCAACATCTTCGGCCAGGTCACTGTCCGAATGCACACCCGGCAGGTAGGGCACAGCTTGCTTCCCTCCCTTCCGTTCTAAACTGTCAGGGTGGGCACCTGCCTCTGGGAGCCTGGACTGTGGGTTCTTTTTTTTAAATTTTATTTTTAAAGATTTATTTATGCATACAAGCTGGGGTGTATTCCAGAGGTGTGGGGTGGTGAGAGTACTCACCAGAGACAGTGGGGAGCAGAACAGGCAGATTGACTGAAGTACACTGCTGAGGGGAGCAGTGGGCGAGGCAGGAGAGGTCTGCCGTGCCATGTGGGAATTTCCCCGGCTGGGTATTGAACTCGTGCTGCAGTGGCTCCAAACAGCTTCACAGTGCTGCTCTTAACCCGCTGCGCCACCAGGGAGGCCCCGGGCTGTGGGTTCTAAGGAAAGGTTCACCGCGGTCTTCCTCGCTCTGTCATTGTGCTCTTCCCACTGCTGGAGGTGAGCTCCGGGACAGGACACGCTCTCCCACCTTGTTTCTCCCTCTCCCCCTCGCTCGTCACACATCCTCTAGGAGTAAAGTGTTAGTTGGCTGATCTTAGTATTGATTCAGAATTCTGAAGTAATTTTTTTCTACCCGTGGAAATGTTCTGTTATGGTTGTTTCAAATAAAGGTATTTGACAAAAACCGAAACCAAAACAGTTGACTCTGGGGCCTCCCTGGTGGTGCAGTGGGTTAAGCGCAGCGCTGTGGAGTTGTCGGCAGCTGTGGCATGAGTTTGATGACCGGCCAGGGAGATTCCCACATGGCACAGCAGACCTCTCCTGCCTCGCCCACTGCTCCCCTCAGCAGTGTGTTTCGGCCATTTGCCTGTTCTGCTCCCCACTCTGTCTCTGATGAACCCTCTTACTGCCCCACACCTCTGGCCTGCACTCCAGCTTGTATGCATAAATAAATAAATCTTTAAAGCAAACAAACAAACAAAAAATAACAAATGACTCTGAGGACTAACAGAACAGATTTGTTTTCGTGTTTATAGACTCTAGCCATCTATGACCGGTTTGGACGGTTGATGTATGGACAAGAAGATGTGCCCAAGGATGTTCTGGAGTATGTTGTATTTGAAAGGCACCTGACGAACCCCTATGGGAGCTGGAGAATGCATGGCAAGATTATTCCCCCATGGGCACCCCCTAAGCAGCCCATTATTAAGGTAATGTAATTTAAGTAATTTAAGAGTTTAGGGCATAGTCCTGTATCCAGAGTCACTTCCATTTGGCGCCACCTACTGGAGAGAGGGAGTGATGCGGCAACAGAGAAGGAATCTATTGGGGGCGGAGGTGAGGGTAACTCTTTCCTGGGTCAGTCATGGGCTTGGATGGTAGGTAACTCAACTTCCTGCTCTTTCAGACGGTGATGATCCCTGGCCCCCAGCTGAAACCGTGGGAAGATTATGAAGAGTCCCAAGGAGAGGCCTGTAAGCCTCAGCTAGCCTGATGGCAGAAACGGCTCCTGTGAGTAAATGGAAGCTATGACGCTCTCCATTTCCATTGTGCTGTAGAGAGAACTGCCTTTGTCTCTCCTGTCATGCTTGGGTGTTTTCTGCAGTCGCATCCTTGGCAACTGACACCGCGACTGATTGCTGGGCCCAGGTGGGTGGCTGCTTTGCACAGCTGTGGACCCACTTCTTTTAGTTTCATATATAGCTTCTGAGTCTAGATGAAAGACAGCACGTTTCAGAGAACAGCTGACTCCTGCACAAGGACATTCCAGAGCAAACCAACAGAATTTTCCTTCTAATCACAGAGCGTGGATCACAGAAATAAAACAGCATTGGGGTGTTAGACAAATTATGGTGGGTTCTGCACATGTCTCTTGGTTCAGGCTGGAAGTAGACCAGCCTTTAAATGGCAGCAATGGAAGATAAGCTTAATCGTGAGTGTGACTTTTAGAAGATCCAAATTTGTGAAAAATTGTGTTTATAAAATATACTGTCATTAAAGAAGATCTTTTCTTATGTACTGACTCACTGACTGCATTTGTATTTCACAGAAGAATGTAAATCCAAAGAAATCATTGAACTCTCAGCCTGTGGATTGTCTTAATTATCGGCTGCATCCTGATGTGATCCCAGCGAGCATGGGGAGGAATGGAGGCCATGGAAGAGTTGATACATTTGGAAAATCCCTCTGTAGGGCTTGGTTCCCTGATTTCTAGCACTCTTGGAGATGGTGACTATTCCCTGTACTCGGAAGGCAGAGGTACTAGGAAATGAACCTGTCTAGAGCGAACCCTTCCTTGTTCCTGAGCTCCAGATGACTGTTGGGAGGAGAACATGGGATTTCATATTCTTGTATACCCTGGGTCATCTAAAGTATGAGAAAGCAAATCGCTCTGTCCAGGTTGGCCTGTAGTACTACTGTGTTCAGCCCAATATGGGCTCCACTTAAAAAGTCGAAACTTATTTCTCCTACTTTGTATTTTTTTGAAAGATTTATTTTTATTTATTTATGCATACAAGAACTGGGCCAGAGGTGCGAGGGGTGAGAGGATTCACCAGAGACAGAATGGGGAGCATTGGGTGAGGCAGGAGAGGTCTGTTGTGTGGTGTGGGTTAGCTCCCTGGCTGGGGAGCAAACTCATGCTGCAGTGGCTAGCAATAGCTTGATAGCTCTGAGACTGAAACTCTGCTACATCAGGGAGGCCCCCCCCTACTTCGTATTTTTAAGCACTGAATTTTCTTTTAAGGAGTCTGTCACTTGGGGTAAGGATTAATTTGATCTGACCTTATCCTGGGTGTAAAGTCCAGAGAAACTAGAATTAAGTCGAGAAGAACCTACCTAAGTCTCTCTAAAATAACCATTGCAGCAAAGAGCAAACAGGTCAGGCCTCGCTGGGGAAAACGGATGTTTTTACGGCAACTGCTGAGCATTGCCTATGGGAAGATGTGAGTGCTTAAGGAGGAAACGGACTGGCAGGTTCATCCAAAACAGCCCAGTCCATCATGCCACTTAGTCTCAACCCTTTGACTTAAATGTACATCAGTTTGTGGGATTACTGCCCCATTGAGGTTTGCTTTCATCCTATTGGCCTGAGCCGTGGATTAAGGCAAAATGAGAAGAGACATGCTTTGAGCGGGATCCACAGCTGCTTGGGGTAAGGGGAGGTCATCCAGGGAGGGGACGGACTCAGAGACATGAAGCACCACTAATGGGAAAATGACACATTGAGATCGCTAAATATGTAAAAACAGCACTTTAGATAAACTCACCCCATTCTCCTAGATCTGTCTGGTGTGGGGGGGTCTCTAGATAATTCTAAAGAGCAGCTAAGCAAAGTAGTTGCCACCAGAGAGCTAGAGGATAAGTGCAATTTTCATTTCCTCAGGATCAAGTCCAGCTGAGTAAATGAACCAGATGCAGAGGATCGGCTGGAAGGGCCAGCAGAGGCCATCTGTAGTGCCAGCCTCAGAGCTGGGCACTGGCGAGAATGAGCCAGCCCCCTGCCCCCACTGCAGGCTGCGGTGTCGATGCCTTGGCATTTGAGCGGGCCTCGTTCTTTCCGTACCTTGGCACCGTAACATTGAAGAAAGTGTATTCACTGTAATGAATAAGCCAAAATCAACTATAATAGTTGAGAAGAAGCATTTTTTATTTCTTTCTCTATGACTGCACAGTGAATATAGGGACAACTTTTCCGTTCCCCCCTACCCCAGACCCAATAGGTTGTTGTGAGGTAGCTTGGAAACAGGTTAAGTAGCTGGAACCTAGAGCAGCAACACAGTGGTTACAGTTTTGAAAGCCCAGGCGAGGGGCCCGGGGAAGCTGAAGGGCTTAGCCGGGGAGAGGGCATCTGTCCCTTAGAGAGCTGGGACTCTGCTCCTGCGCTTCCTCTGTGGAAATGGAGCCATTTGCTGCTTTCTGTGAAGTCCCGTAGCTGCATTTACATGCAGGCTCAGTTTTTTCTGCCCTTTGGGTATTTTGTCCTGTTTTGTCTTTTTTCTCCCCGTGAATGGTATTAATATCTGTCCAGCAGGAGGGTGGACTTACTGCCTCTTTAGTGCCCCTGTCCAGCTCTGCCATAGTTAGCCTGCCCATTTCTTCCACCTCACCAGACAGTCCTGGAATCTTTTTGGCCGATATCCTCTTATCTAGGGCTGCGTAAGCAGGATAGCCTGAACTGACTTGAGAAAACAGCCAAGCTAAGGAGAGAGTACCCTAAGAAAGAAGGCTTTGTGGATACACACTGCCCTTGCGCGCCTCAGCCTCTAACCTGACCGCAGCACTGTTTGTGGGGGTGATATTGGTGCTGGCTGAAACAGCACCTCCTGCATTTCTGTGCTTCTCAAGAAGGGGACTCATGTTACCAGGCAAGTGACCTGGGGTGGTTCTTGCATCATAACTGGAGATTTCCCTTGATCCCACCAACAATGGCAACAAAGGGGGCCCTTTGATGGCAGCACTAAAAGACTAGGAGGCAGAGAATGAGCCAGTGAGATGAACTCTGGAGACTGTCAAGAGATGGTGCAGGAGGAAGGGGAGAACATAAGTTACCCAAGAGGCAAACAAACTGGGGGGCTGGGGGGGCTGTCTGGGAGTGAGAACGCCAGCGAAGCCAGCGTGGAGAGCGCCTGGAGCGATTGCCTTTCCTCCTGTGCTCTCTGTCCCTGAAGCTGCCCTGGATGCCAGCTGTTGATGTGGATGTAAATATTGACTGTCTCCTTAAGTAGTCAAGCAGGCCAGGTACAAGGATTGATAAAGGAGAAACTGCAGTTCCAAATTCAAAATGAGGATTTTTGGGCATTTCAGGCACCGATTTTGAGACTTGAGTTTTTCCCCCAATTTATATTTGTGCTTGAATTAAGTGACTTGTTAAGCTGTGACCTGTATAGCCAATGCCTTGTGTCGTTTAGTTTCTTTTAAAAATAGTTCTCTGTAGGCTTAAGAAGGATGGGGCTTCCCTAGGAGGAAGCACGGACTGGGCACCGCTGACTTCCATTCATCCCTGACGTCTGTTTACAAACATGTCAGACGCAGACATGGCTTGTGCTGCCTGCTCTGGCTGCAGGGGGAGGATTTGTTAGAAGCAGGGGTCCAGGCTTTGTTCCCTGGAGCAGGAAGGAGAGTCGGAAGTTAAGACAGGTGGGACTTCCTGTTGGGTCCAAGCCGTACCCTATAGTACAATTTGTCTTTGGAATGAGGTGATTCCTGGCCTTGGAGAGGGGAAGTGGCCGGGGGTCCTTCATTCCGCTCTTTGGGAACACCTGGGGCTTAGAGAGGACTTTGACTCCTACAAGCCGGCCGCCTGCTGTGTTACTTGATGGAGCTGTTACTCCCAGGGTCAAGGGTAGACTGTTGGTGGGCGACCTCTTCACATGGGGTTTTAGAAGCCACTTTTAGTATTATTATTATTATTATTATTGTTTATGTCTTTTACATTATTGTGTATTCCCTGTAGGTTTCCCACCACCAATTCACCTGTGAACTGTCACCATAGTCCCTTGTGCTCTTTTCTCCTCAGTTTTGAGCCCATATCCTCCTCCTCCCTCAAGGAAGCCACTTCTTGGTCTTCAGTCAAAGCGGAAGACTTCTGAGCCTTGGCTTCTTGGAGACTGGACTCTGCGGCTAAGCTAGTCCTGTCCCAAGTCCTAAAGGCCCTTGGAGTCCTCTGACACCTTCCAGAGAAGTACTGGCTGACTTACTCACCTCGGGGCCGGGGTTTTTGCTTTCCAGAAGGAAGCTACCCAGAGGCCTGTGGACTAAAAGGCATGGTGGTTTCTCAGGGGCTGTAGGTGAAAATATTTCTGGCTGAGTGGCTGTTAAAACCAGGAGGCCAGATTCCTGAGAGGAGGCTCCCGTTCCCTTCTAAGGACAGATGTCTGCCATGGTGCCCTTTATTTTATTTCCTTCTGGGTCTGTGATTTCCCACAGACACAGCTCTGCCATCTTGCTCCCCATATGGCTTGCTCCACAGGGACTGACTTTGGCTTGGGCGGTGTCTGGACAGTCTTTCCCCCCATAATCTGTGCCTTCCCATGGGCAGACTGTCTCCTGCTCTCTGCTGACTTGGGCCACTTATTTTGAAAAGTATCCTTCAGCCCCCTCAGATCCTGCCTTTTGAAGGAACCTTCCTCTTTGTTCTTGGGATTCTCTGTCCACCTCCTGTTCCCATCCCCCTGTCTCTGCTGCTCCTTTACTTGCTTCCCAAGGGCAGATTTCTGCATTTTTGGCAAAGGGCTCCTCTTCCCACGGACACGCCTGGGCTCCCCTGGCCCTCACGCTTTCCACTGCCTCGGGACTGCCTCTGCTTCTGTCACAGCTCATGGGGCTGCTTGTGGAGACAGACCCCCACAGTCCTGATTCTCCTGGGGACACCCAGCCTCCTGCTTCCTATATGCCCTCTCTGGCATTTCTTGAACTGCCACAACTTTGGGCTCTGTTTTTTCTGGGGCTTTCCCCTTCTCTGGAGATTTCCCTTCCCCATGGTGTGTTTACACCCCTCTGCCAAGGAGTCGCTCAGTGTCCTCCCAGGGGGTCTCAGCTCTGGCACCACTGTCAGGTGTAGGCGCATCCAGGGCAGGAGCCTCCACTGCGCACCCCTCAGCCATCCTGCCCTCCACGCTGACCAGTCGCTGAGCGCCAGCGTCCCCTTGCTCCGGGCCCTGAGTGTCGGGGCTGGGGAGGGATCCTGCGGGAGCCAGGCCCCTCGCCTGTAACTGGAGGCTTGTTTCTTTCTCATCTTCAGCAGTGAGTTCTCTGGCTTTTGAAGGAGGATCTTTTTCTTGTATTACATCTTCTGGGACCCCTCCATTCGTCTGTGGGTCTCGTCTCAGGTCCGCTTCCTTGGATGCCTCATCACTCTCTTCCAGGCAACGACCCTCTGCCCCTCTGCTACTCATGCTGGGCAAGTCTGCAACCCCAGGGGCCTGGGCCCTGGGCTCCTTCCCCCAAGGGCCAGTAGCTTCCTGCTCTTGACTCTGCTTTGTCTCCCACTTTGATATGTCTTCGAGGGAGGTGAGTCGCTCCTTTTCTAGAGTTTTCTCCCTCCGGCCTGCTGAACCACTCCCTACGCCATCTTCTAGTCCCTTCCCAGTAGCCGCTTCACTGGCCCTCCAAGGACAGGCCTGGGCTTTTTCACTGGTAGGCGCTTCCTTCGCTTCCCAGCGACATACCTCAGCCGGCCTGCACCCTGCACGTTCCCGTTCCTGACACCCAGCTTTTGGTCTGCCAGTGTCTGGAGTGTCTGAATGCAGAGAGGAGCCCCCCAGACCCCACTCTCCCAGGGACAGCCCACCTCCTGCTCCTGCGCTGGCCTCTCTGGCTCCTTTGGGGCAGTACCAGCCACCTCACTGGGTCCAGGATCTGCAGGAGCCTTTCCTGTGTGGTCTGGCAGTTTCCTGGTGGCCTCAATGCCCAAAGCCCTCTCCTCCCCTGCCCCAGTGCCCCCCTCCCAAGGACAGATCTCTGCCTTCTCAGTGGGCAGGATTTCCTCCACGTCCCATGGACAGGTCTCAGCATGTTTGCTTCCCACACTGCCTGATGTCTGGAAACTGGCTTTGGGTCTCTCTCTGTCTTGAGCTCGTGGTGGGGAGAAGCTGGCAGGACCCACACTTTCCCAGGGACAGACTGCTTCCTGCTCTTGGATCTGCCTCCATCCTTTCCCAAGTGGTGGCATCTTTGAGTCCCAGTGTTGCAGGCACTTTCTCCTGACCCCCTTGAGAGTCTTCTGGTGCCCATCCTGATGTCCAGTCTTCTCTTGTTCTTTCACCTACCTCCCAGGGGCAGCTCTCTGCCTTGGCAGGTGTGACCGCCTTTACACCTGGCCTGAGATTTGCCTGTGGGCACCCCTGTGTGGCTCTGCTTTCTCCGAGGCTGAAGCCACCAGCGCTAGATGCAGCATTGTCTAGACATGGACTGGAGTGCCCAGGGGCTGTGGCCTCCCAGGGACACGCTGACTCCTGCCGTTGACTTAACTCCTGTGCTGCCTTCCCAGTTTGTTCCGCCATCTCTCCAGAACTTCCCGTTCTCTGGAGAGATTCTCCCCCTGTCCGGTCACACGACACTTCCTTCCCTGCTGCCTCGTCGCCCAGTTCCCAGGGACAGACCTCTGCTTTCCTGACAGCACGAGTGTCCCCTGCCTCCCACGCACACACCTCCGCAGTGCTCCTGCTCAGACTCGCTGGGTACCCAGGGGCTCCTGGGCCCTGAGTAGAGATTGCTGAGGGGCCCCGGAAATCTGTCCTCTCCCATGGACAAAGAAACTCCAAGTCTCCACATGATTTCTGTTCTTTACAGAAAAATGTCTTCAGCTTTTGCTGGGATGCTCTCCCATTCTCCCTCTCTCTAGCCTCCATGCTTCTCCCTGCCTCAGACCTTCCCTTGGTTCTGTCAGAGTTCAGAGGGGATGGACTCCTGGGACCAGCATTCTCCCGGGGACACGCTGCCTCTTGCCTCCACACCAGCCTTTCTGGCTTCTTCGGAGCAATGGCAGCCATATCTTTGGGCTCTGACGTTCCTGGGGCTTTCCCCCTTTCTTTCTGAGAGTCCTGTAGATCTTGTCTTAATGCTCTGCTCTCAGGGGTTCCTTCACTCACCTCCCAGGGGCAGATTTCGGCCTTGTTGCTGCTGTCTGGCAGACCGGTTTCTGCCTCAGTGGCCTCCCAAGGGCACACCTCTGCCACACAGCTGACAGCACTGCCCCGAGTCTGCTGGCCAGATCTGGGCAGCTCCTGCCCCGCCCAGAGGGGCTGCTTTTGCTCGCTCAGCATTTCGGTCCCCTCCTGTGCCCTGCCTGACTTGCCCCAGTGGGGCAGGCCCTGCTCTAACAGCTCTCTCGGCTCTCTCCTCCCCTAGACTCTGGGGTGTCCTCCTGCCTCTGGCATCTCGCTCCCTGTTCCCCTCCTGGTGACAGACAGATGTGGCGCACCCTGCTGGTTCTGGAGGGACACCTCCACATCACTGGGGGCGGGGCGGTCTCCTTGCTCGGTGCTCTGGGCCGGCCTGGCCTGGGAGGCTCGGGGCATGCCCCCACACCCTCTCCTGATGCTCTGCCCTTCTCCCCCTCAGGACTCCCCCCGCCACTCTCCTTCTCTCTATATGTGCTTCTAGAACGGGTCAGAACCTTGATGGCCAGCCCCAGACTGCGCATGGAGCCCTGCTGGGCAGGGGTCTTGAGGCTGTGGGATTTAGAGATGATCTTGGGCCTGTCCTCTTCCGTCTGGAGATGCCCGTACCCCATATCCATCCCATCCTCCCCACCCCGCCTTTTCTTTATGGCAGGAGACAGAGCCCTCCAGAGCCTGGCCCGAGCAGGGACCAGGGAGTGGTTGCCTCGCTCTCGCCCTGAGGGTCCTTCTCGAGCTGCATTTTCTTTCTTGACTGGCAGTTCTGCATTCTCCCAGGGGCAGATACAGGTGAGTATGCTGGGGCCTTGGTAGGGGACTGGGGCTGGGGCTGATGTCAGAGCTGGAGCCAAGGCAGAGGCAGGAGACAGCCTATGTGGCTCCAAGACAGGGTTGGAGACCTGGTGCCAGATGGGTGGGTGGGGTAGTCTTTTCACAGAGTCTTCCTGAAGCTTCCCAGAGGGAGAGGGGCTGTCGGCACTGCTGCTCTTGGCAGGGGAAGCTGGGGCTGACAGGGGAGCCCCTCGAGCTTGCTCAAGCCTCCTGGCTGATGGCCTCCGCACTGGGCTGGCCCTGGCCGCCTCTGCCTTCTTTCTCTCCTCTTCCTCCTTTGCCCGCCTGTAGGTCTCCTCTAGGTAGGCCTGGCTGGCGACCAGTAAAGCCTTTTCCCTGGAGCCAGCCATGACACTGAGCGACTTCTGCAAGGAGGTGGGCGGGGCGCTGGGGAGCTTCTCTCCCACTGTCAGATTGTGGGTGCTGGCCGAGCTGAAGCCCAGGACAGGGGGCTCCTCCACCGACTCCCTGCCCTCTCTCGAGGCTTTCTTGGCCAGCTTCCTCAGCAGCGAGCTGAGGAGAGGCGGGTCCTGCTCCCTGCCTTGGTCATGTTCACAGGTGCTGCGGGCCTTGCGGAGGGCTGGTTTCCACTGGGGTTCCTGGAGGCTGGAGCTGAGAAGCCTGCGGCGGGAGGAGCCAGGCAGGCTGCTGCGCCCCGGAGAGCCTGAGTCCTGGGGGTGCTGCCGGGCCAGGGCCACGGGAAACTCAGCCAGGTGCCTCATGAAGGAGCGGCCCAGGCCCTGGCGTGAGCTGCCTCGCTTCTTGGGCAGGTGGGGGTTGTTAGCAGCCATTTTCTTGGTCTTATGGACCTCCAGCTGGGCATAGAGCCTTTTCAGCTCATCCTGGAGGGAGAGAAGGAGGGAGAGGAAATCAGAGTTGACTGTGAGGTGGCCAGGCAGCTCTCTCCATCCCTGGCTGCTCTGGTCTCCTCAGTCTTCATTTAGATCATGTTCCCCGGGGACCTCTTTCCCATTAAGTTATGTCCCGCCCCTGTGTTTGAGGCTCAGGATTCGCCTTTCCACTCCTGCAAGGCCAGCGCCGATCTAGTTCCTGCCGAACCCTCTGCTCCGAGCACGCAGTGTGCACACTCATCGCGAGAGCTCCGTGGGCTGCTGGGAAATGGCCAGCTGGGGGGACAGAAATCTGAGTTTGAGGCTGCTGCCCCATCTTGCACCTTGGGCTTATCTTCTTGATCTCTCTGAGCCTTTGCCTCTTCTATAAAGTTACCGTAACTGGCTGCCCTCTCTTAACTGCCTTGAGAGGGGTATATGGGACTGATGGGCGAAGGGTGCAGAGAAGGGCCATATTTGGGTATAAATGATGAAATGGGCTTTGGAAGTGTTTAAGCCATTGGGTTCCAGAGCTAGCACAGGGGGAGTAGGTTGACTGTTGCTTGGAGACTTGGAGGATGGAGGGGCCCTTGCTGCGGAACTGCGCACTCTGCCCTCCCTGCTGGATTGAGGTTCAGCCCATACCCAGAGGGAGGAAGGTGGGGCAGGCAGGGCTTAGAGAGTGAGGGGGGCTAGGGGGAAGGAGAAGCAGAGGGTTTGGGGCAGGAGGGAGTTGGGAGATGTAGACCAGTGAGCTGGAGGGCCCAGTGGAGGTGCAAGGCTTCCTGGGGGCTTCCTGTATCTCGGCTTTCATGACTTGATGGGCTTAGGCCGCCAGGTCTCCTTGTTTCTTACCCACTGGGCCTTTCATTAGTGTCCCCTGAGTACATTGATCCGCTTAAGCAGAAAAATAAGAACTCCCCTTTCTCTAAGATCTGCCAGGTCCAGGGAAAGGGGATCCGGGCATGGAAATCCCTGGTACCACAACTGCCAGATCTACCAGCCCCAACGGGGGTCTAGGGTCACCAGCTCCCCAGTGTGCAGGGGACTGAGGTTCTTAGCCTGGCCCTCACGATGCCCCTGCAGTGTGGCAGTGGAAGACACCAGGTGTTAGGATTCCATTAGCTGCTCTGCCTCTGACTTGCCTGCCGTGTGGAGCACGGGGATCTGAACTCTGGGGCTTTTGGGGTCTTTCTCCTTGGGTGGTATGTGGCCTCTGTTCAAGAGTCAAGGGGAGGGTTTAGGGTAATGGTGGAGAAGTGGGGAGGCAGGGCTTAGAGGGAAGGCTCGGGGCGGGGAGGTGGAAGGGCAGTGCTCTCGCCCAGCCCATGAAAGCACCACAGGGGCAGGGAGGGCAGCACATACCCGCATGTCTCCAGGGTCCAGGCTGCGCTCGCTCCAGGCTGAGGCGATGCTGCTGCTGAGGTGGGAGCCCCGGCGCTGCAGGTCCAGCTCGCCCTCACACGCCTCATCCACCATCTCCTCTCGGGAAGGAGCCCCAGGCTTCCGCAGCTGGCCAGGGTGGGCACGATGGGGAGAAGATTCACCTTGGCCACCCTCCTCCCTGCACTCCTCCCACCTGCCCAAGGGAGTATGTCTTTCCTTCGGGAATCTTCACCGCCCCACCCCGCTCTGATTTGGAGTTCTGGGGGTTGAGGGAGTTTTGCTCCCCCTTATCCTCCTCATTTTCTTTATTTTTTTAAGATTTATTTTTTATGCAAACAAGAGCTGGGGTGTAGGCCAGAGGTGTGGGGGGGGCAGTGGGAGGATTCACTAGAGACAGAGTGGGGAGCAGAACAGGCAGATATGCTGAAATACACTGCTGAGGGGAGCAGCGGGCAAGACAGGAGAGGTCTGTTGCGCCCTGGCCGGGGATCGAACTTGTGCTGCAGTGGCTGCAGATAGCATCATAGTGCTGAGACTTAACCTGTTGCGCCACCAAGGAGGCCTTATCCTCCTAATTTTCTCTAGCTCAGGGGATGAGGTGGGATTCCCCATAATTCCTAGCCTTCAGTGTCCCCTTCTCTCTCTGTAGCTACATTTAAGTGGATTTTCGGTCTGCTGCCCTTCCAACAGTTTTTACAGGGATCCCTCCAACCCTACCTGCATTTGCGCAGGGATTGGGGGCAGAGAATAGCTTCCTCCCAGCCCTCCACCCCTTTGTGGAGGCCTTGCTTAGAGCCCCTGAAGCTCACCCCAGATGTCATCCTCGCTCTGACCTGGAGAGGGTGCTGCAGCAGCAGTAGCACCACAGTGCCCTTTAAGAGGGGCTGGGATCTGCCTCCATCCAGGAGGGGTAGACTCACCTTAGGGATGAAGATCAGCGCCAGAGTGGCAGTGACGGTGCCGTGGGTGTGGAAGAAGAAGAGGAGGAGGGTCCAGTCCGGGTGTAGGGAGGGTGCCAGTACAAACCTGTGGGAGAGGAAATGTGAACTGGGGGTGCCAGCAGCTGCTCCCCTCAGCTGTCTCACTGGCTGTCCAGTCCTGGTCTCTAGAGAGGCTGAGCACAGGGTGGGGCAGGCGCCTTCTCCTTCCTCCTCCAGGATGCAGGTGCGGTGCCCCCACCAGACTACTCAGCCGCCTTCTCCGCTGCCCGGGCCACTGGCCTGCTCACGGCTGTTCTGACTGCGCTTGCGCTGGCTCTGCCTCCCCACGCCCGCTCCCTTGGACTCGGCTGGCCTGCTGCTAGGGTGGCTGCGGTGTGGGGGGAAGAAGGTGAGGA
Organism: Scalopus aquaticus; assembly: GCA_004024925.1. Taxonomy (NCBI): domain Eukaryota; kingdom Metazoa; phylum Chordata; class Mammalia; order Eulipotyphla; family Talpidae; genus Scalopus; species Scalopus aquaticus. The sequence goes on from PVIJ01009214.1 coordinate 32,134, forward strand.
GAACTGAGCTTGTGTGGGGCGGAGCGTGTGGGGTGCTGCAGAGTGGCTTAGGAATGGGGAGGACTTCGGAGTGGGGGGCTTTGGCCCCTTCTTGGGTGTTGGGTGAGACATGGGGCACAAGAAGGGAATCTGCAGTAGGAGAGAGCGAGGGGGCGACTGCCCTCCTTGCTGAGGCACAGCAGTGCTGCGAGGGTGGCTGTGGGCTGGGGACACCCACCTGAGCGAGGAGGGGAGGGCAGGGTGGGCGGGGCACGTGGCGGCTGCCCCTACCTGGCCGTGTGGAAAGCAGCGGAGAGCAGCAGCTCCTTGTGCAGGGCGGCGCCCAGGTAGCGGGGCTCGTGCAGGGCTGAGGGGGCGGCCCGGGCGGCGTGGCAGAGGAGGCTGCCCCAGCACAGCAGCAGCATCTCGGCTGTGGGGAAAGGGGGGCACAGCTGGGCACACCTCCACAGTGCCCCTTTCTTAGTAGGGTGTGCTGGGGGAGCATGAACGTGGGTCCAGGTACCATACCAGGGGCCAGGGCAGGAGGGCCCACAGAGGTGCAGAGCTGGGGGCGGAGTGAGGCTGGGCTCAGGGCTCAGTGCAAGCAACTCACCCACAGCCATGACGTAGTCCCAGTGGCCGTGGTGACAGAGGTAGAAGCGGCGGCCTGCGCGAGTGTGGCCTTGGGTCACCAGGGGCGCATGCTGGCCTGGCTCCAGGACCCCTACTGTCCACACCACCAGGAAGCCCAGCGCCAGCAGCAGGAGCAGCCCCAGACGCCGAAGCAGCCGCCAGCTGCTCAAGTGGGGGCCTCGCTGTGCCGTTCGAGACAGAAACAGCTGGACCACTCTACAGGGGGTACAGTGTGGGTGGTGGAGAGGGGAGCAGGCAGGCCCTGGCTTCTCCATTGCTTCCCGCTCCCACACACACACCTGGCCTGTCCCTTCCATGGTTGGCAACCTCCTCTTACCACCTAATGGAGGGAATGGCTACAGTGATGGGGGCAGGTCCTGGGGGCGCAGGGGAGCAGAGCTAGTGAGGGTCTGGTGCTGAAGAACTCCACTCCATAACCCAGCAGGGGTGGCCTGGAATGAGCAGTGCAAGAGCAAGGCCCGCCACAGTACCTACCTATAAAGCTTGAGTACAATGGTGCCGTAGACGATGGTGAAACCCAGCAGGCGTACCCAGCGGAGAGTGATGCAGCAGAATACACTGGGCTTGAAGCACAGGATGAAGACCTGGTGGGGCGGGGTGGAGAGAGCTGCTCTGCACTGCTCTTGCACTATGTGGGAGGCCTGTGCTAGGCACCTTGCTAATTCTAACAGCTTGCAATGAAGCATCATCACCTATATTCTGCTGTGGAGCAACTTAAGTATCAGAGAGTTTAGGTAACTTGTTCTAAGTCACACCGCGGGTGATAGACCTCTTTTAGTCCAGGACTGTCTGGCTGCAAACTAGACTAGACTAGTCTCCCATTTGTGGCTATGAATAGGGAGAATTTGAGGTCTCTGAAACCCCCCAAGAAGGGTAGAAAAAAAGAAGGACTCTGGGATTTGGAGGGGGCCAGGTTGGAATGGTGGGGGACGTTGAGAGGTAGAGTCAGCCTGTGGTCACAAACTCACAGGGAAGTAGAGCAGCAGGGATCCAAAAAGGATGGTTTCCAGCAGAACAATTCCAGATGCCTGGATCCTCTGTGAACCCAGAAAAGAGGCAAGTCAGGAAGACAGAGCCTGGACAGTGGCGTAGGAAGGTCTAGGGCCTGTTTTAGGGGTCACTCAGTGGCTCTGGGCTAAGGTTTTACCCTCCCCTCTGCCCTCAGCCACCCAGCACAGGCTCTCAGCGCCACCAGCACTAAGCCTGATCTAGGCCAAGTTTCAGTGACTGGCTGCCAGCCCAGCCCCGGGTCCCTCCCAGTCCCAGCCGGGCCTAGCTGCAGACCTGGGCTCCAGTCAGAGATGTCAGCAGCCACCTCTGGAGCAAGCATTGCTCCAAGCTTTGCTTTGGGTCGGTCTGCTCTAGCCCGTCTCAATAACCCCTTCTTTGCCCCGTAAATACCTAGCTAACCTTCAAACTTGGCTGAGATGGCTGAGTAGAAAAGTCTTTCCCATTCCCTCTCAGGCAGGGCAACTGGATCCCTTCTCTGAGCTGCTGCAGCAATCCACGCACAACTTCCCTCCACACCCCTGTCTGTGTTACTTTATTTCCATGTCTGCTTTCTCCCTCCAGTGGAAGCTGCATGAGTGTCCAGAGCATTTCCCTTGGTGCCCACCCAGCATTTTTAAGTCCAATGCTTCACTTTACAGAAGAGGAAACAGGTCTGAGGTAGAGAAGTCACCTGCCTAATGTCACACACTGAGTTAGATTAAGGAGTGAGACCAGATGCCACATCTCCTGGGTCCTAGCATTAGGGAGGCCCTGATATCCAGCTGCTGCTGGAGACCCCAAATGGGTAGGACTCGTGAGCAGGAGGGAGCTGTGGGCCTCCCTTGCCTTGCTCCGGTGGCAGCGGTGGGAGAGCAGCATGCCCATGAAGACGGCCAGCACGCAGCAGGCCTGGCCAGCCAGCACCAGTGCCCGCAGTACCAGGGCCTCCTCCACCAGGCAGGGGGTGGCACTCATGCAGCTGGTGCAGCCCTCGGGACATGGCTGGCACCGCAGCAGCCTCTCTGAGCTGCCTTGCCCAGATTGCCTGGTAGGCTGTGTGGCGCTCTCCTCTAACCCTGTGAAGAACAAGATGGGCAGGGAGGGCGTGTGGCTGTGTCCCGAGATCCCAACCTTCTCTCCCAGTGGTCCCCAGAGCCCCCTTCCTGCCCTCCTGTGGTCTGTGGCCCTTGGGATAGAATCTGCAGGGGGAGGAACAAGATAGTGGGTACCCCCAGGGGAGGCAGGAAGAGGTGATGCCAGGCCATGCTCATTTCGAGTCAGCTTACAGCACATAAGCATGTTACAGGCTTTCTCAGAATGCAGACACCCCCAAATTGGACTCTGCCTACCTTTCCTGATTCGTTCTCACCTTCTTCCCTTGCCCCACAAGTTCCCTCCCCCGTCTCACCCCAGTCAGCTTTTCTTCCCCAGACGCCTTCTCCCTCCAGTCCAGCCTGAAAAGGCCCGCCTGGCCCGCACAGTCACATACCTGCAGCATGACCTGCCCTGTAGAAGCCAGGTCGGCAGCGGCAGGCGTAGTGGCCAAGGACAAAGCCCTGACCCTCCAGGGGGACACACTGTGGGAAGGACACACATGACAGGTATCTATATGGGACCACCCCCCAGGAAGAGATGGAGGCCCATCTACCTTCCTGCCCACGGCACTTGGGTCCACACAAGGGAACCCCACCAGAGGCACTCCCTATATTTTGGGAACCCTCCCCACTCTAGAAACCCCACTCTTGTCCCCCACTGCTCCCTCTCTTCTTAGAGACCACCAAGCAGAGTACCAGGACAAATCGCCCTTTTGTTCAGACTGACAGTGACAGGAACCTCACAGGCCCCATTGCCCAGTGCCCTGCTGTTGCTAGAGCAAGGTGCTGGGGGGCGGTGGAAGTAGGGAGAACTCCGAGCCCAGTCACACCTTGTGTGCCCACATCCTGCTTGATGGGTCCCCATCAGCCTCCTTCTTTGCACACAGATGTGTTAAAAAGGTCGCCGTGGGGGAGCAGCTTCCTCCATTAGGGGCCATCTGGCTTCGGCACAGGACTGCTTCCCCAGCCCTAATGCCAGAGTAATGCCAGGCTGGTGGGATGCCAAGGCCAGCTTCTTATTCCACCTCCACCCATTGATATTTGCCCAGCAGGGGACAAAGCAGACCTCAGAGCTGGGGACTTGGGAGCATGGATGAAGCCATACCTGCTGTAGGGAGAGACTAGGAACTGCCCTCTGCGGGGGGACAAAGGAAGGGGTTAACCGTGGGCGATCCCTACCCAGCCCCTGACTTCACCTACAAGGCAAAGAGAGGCTAGAGGGTGGTGCTGCCGAGACCATGGTCCCGCTTCCTCTCTCACCTGGCTCACTGGAAAGGGCTCTGTTCCTACCCATCTGCACAATCAGGTGTGTGTGTGCTGGGAGACAGGAGCGTGGCTGGATTTAAGAGTGGACAGTAGGCGCCTTCTCTATCTCTGGACTAAGAGCTCCAAACACGTGTGCCCTGAAGAGCGAGCGGCAGATGCCCAGGCCACTCCCCCACCCCCACCTCCCAGCAACCTGCAGGGCTCCCCTTGGCTTCGTTTCAGCTCAGGAACAAGCATGCAATTAGTGTGCATGGCCTGGATTAGTTCTCTGGCTGCCCAGTTTCCCAGGACTGGGCTTTTAGGATTATCAGTCATTGCTTTCCATTATCCAGATTTTGTCACATCTATGGCTTTGATTCTGCCTGCATCTGGCCTGGGTTCCATCACCTTCACAAGTCCCAGAGCTCTGTGAGTTCCTCCTTTGATCAGATTCCTCCACCCCTCCCAGCAATTTCCCTTATTTTGACAATCACCAAGAGTGTCTTTCCCAGGCCAGAGGGATCCCAGCGATCTGTTGACATGGAGAAAATGATCCAGGGGAAGGAAAGCAGGTAATTAACAGGGGTCAGAAGGTGGTCCTGGGGAGGGGTGCTGGAGCCCCTGGGGAAGGACCCCAGCAGGGAGAGGAAACAGGGAGGCACATTGAGATTTCAAAGGAATGAGGGTGGCTCTCGTAGGTGGGGGATGGAGATAGGCTATAAGTGACTTTTAAAAAGCCTGGTATCCCATCTCGTCCTTATCAAAAGGGACTCCCCTGGAATCCTGAGGGGCTGGTGCGCCTTCATCAGCTTCTCCTGGGAGGTGGACGGTGGTAGTGATGGGAAATGGGAGGCAAGCAGGACCCTTATCCTTACCTGAGTGCTGTTGAGATCACACATGTGTGTGTTAGAGTACCAGCCTGGGCCACTGGCACACTGATTGACGTCCACGCTCTGAAGGTCTACGTCCATCTGCACCTGCCCCCTAGGGCAGTGAGTTAGCAGTTAGAGGTATAGTGAAGGACACCAAGGTGGACAAGTGCCCCTGGCTCCTCGGCTATGGGGCAATGCAAGCTTTGCACACCTTAGTGCCGTGACTGCAGTGTGGCGATAGAGAGCACACACGTGTATTTTATTTCTCTAGTGCCATTTCCCTCTCCGTCTCTGTGCAACAAATTCCCTCTTTCTAGATTGCATCTCCCCCTCAACTTTTCAACATCCTGTCATTTCCTGGTTCTTATCAATGGGGAGAGGGAACATATCAAGACATATGGGAGCTGGAACTCTGATGAGTTATCTGAATTTTCACACGTCCCCACTGCTTGTACACACACACACACACACACACACACACACACACACACACACACACAGAGTTCAGCTATTAAACACCCCCTCATTCTGCCGAAATCAGACCTGAATTGATCACAGCAAAGGAGATAAGGACTGGAGCTCAGAGCTGCCTGACCCAAGGGGTCCCAGCCCTGCTTTGGGCTGAGTGGGGAGAGAGCTGGCAAGGAGGCTTTTTCTGGGGACAGTGAATCGGGACACATAGCTGGAAAAACAATGCTGACTGTTGAATGCTGGTAGCTCTGGCCCGTTTGCTGCCTCCTTTCTGTTGGGACTCTCAATCACTGTTAATGCTGGTTGAGGCAGGAGGTCAGTTCCTTAGGGACTATCACCAGCCCCTGGGGCAGGACGTGAGGACTGAGGGACCTACTGGATGTAAGAATATAGCCACTGGGCATGACCCTGGGGACCCAGTCAACTCCTGGACAGAAAGGGCAGTGGTTCCAAGCCTCTCCCCCCAAATAGAGGTGCCTCATTTTACAGCTCTAGATTGCTAGAGAGCAGTGGGTTTAACTCCTGGAGTGCCCACCTGGCTCCTTCCAGACACCTGGCACATGATGTCACTGCCATCCAACCACACTCTCTCCTGCTTTACGCCCACTACTCAGGTCTGGGGGTGAGATTCATGCCCAGCTGTCCCTACACATCTGTACACACCCATATGTGCATGCCTCTGGGTAAACGGATTGATTCATACACAGTATGTTACACTCACACCTGTCTGTGTTAACACAGTTACAGATTCTCAGAGTTTGCTGCAAATACACACAGCTGAATGCAAATACATACATCTGTGCCCCCGACACACATGTATGCCAAAGTGTACATGCACACCTAGGGATGTTGTGCCCCTATGTCCCGCCCGCACAAATGCATCCAGTCCTGCGCCAACCCACTTACCTGACCTCTGGTCTGAGGTCTGGCTTGAGTCCATAGAAAGTGGCAGAGAGTGTGATAAGCCAGCCTGGACGGAGACGGCCCTCCTGGCATTCCAGGAAGGGGGCAGACAGCCTCACATGCTGCATGTCCCCCACATATCCATCCCCCTGTGGCCACTTGGGACTTCCAAGGCTCCCCAGATCATTGGTCAATACCCGCTTCTGCAGAGCAGGGGTGTCTGGGCCTCCGGTTGGGCTCTCCTCCTGTCGTCTGCTCCTGGCCAAGTCCTCAAGGATGATCTCCTCTCCCATTCGGGTGGCCTGCAGGGCCAGCTGCAGGTGGCTGGCCCCAGGCGGAGGGTTAAAGGTCAGCAAAGCCCGATATGCCCTTAGGTCCCCCTCGGCCACGCTGCGGATGAGTGCCTGGTACCACTCCACATCCTCTTCCACGCTGGACTCTTGGATGTCATTGGCTTGGAGCAGCATGTTGAGGAAATTGGCAGCCTGGGCAAGGGTGACCGCTGCCTTCCATAGGACTGGGGGGAGCCCTGGCCTGGCTCCTGCACCCTGGGCTTCGTATCGCTCACTGCAGTGTGCCCCCGCCAGCTCCTGGGCCTTTCCAGAGTAAAGAAAAGCCAGGGCTGCCTCAGCCCCCTCCTGGGGCACCCGCCTGGGCTCAGATCCTGGTGTGACTTGGGAGGACAGTGGGGGCAGAGAGCGGAGGGGCTGTGGACCCCCAAGAGCCCAGTCACACAGGAAACAGCAGCCCAGCAGCCCCCAGACAGAAAGGGGCACAGCCACCGCCTGGGTGCCCATGCTCAGGGCAGCTCTCAGGGGCCAGGGGCCAGGCTGCCCCGGGACGAGGTGCCTCGGGAGAGCCCAGGCAGGGGCTGGTTGCCGTCTGGGGCTGCTACCTCCAGGCCTCTTCTGTCTCTGTCTCTCTCCCTCACACACGCATGCTCCCGTGCTTGTTTTTCCTCCTCTGTAACGTCATCAACTGGCTTCTGGACACAGGCATGAAGGCTCTGCCTCCTTTCTCTGTGTGTCCCCTCCCCAATAACCCCCCATGCCAAACACTCTTAGCACACTCTTCCCTCCCCCTCTTAGGCAGTATCTGGGCCTTCTCCCCCCATTCTCTACCCCACATCTGCTCCAGAGAGAGCTAGATGGGAGCGGAGATGAAGGGACCTGTCCTCGCTCCCTCTCTCCCCCCTCCCTCTGCCCTTTGCTCCACCAGGAGAGATAGGCAAATCCAGGATGGGGCGCCATAGCAACCGCAGATGAGCACTGCCCTGCTCTCCACCCTTTGCTTCACTCAGCCTCCTGGCAGCAATTGCAACAGGCGTGATAAAGGGCAAAGCTGCTCTCCTGGCAATCTGCTCTGGCTGCCTGTACCCCTTGACATTGCTCAGTGAAACTGGATTTGAAATTGGGGCTGGGAGGTGGGGGTGGGCAAGAGTGTCTAATATAACCACAATCAATCTTTGTCCAGACTGTGAGTTTATAAAGTGTTTTTCACGTGCCTTGTCTCAACGACTCTTCCCCACAACTGTATAGTGAATATTCTCATCTCCATTACACAGATGCAGACACTGAGGCTCAGAGACTCACCCAAGATCACATCACTGCTCACTTTGAGTGGAGATGCACACTTCAGAGCTCCAGCTCCCCTGCACAGCCCCAACAAGCCACCGTCATCAGCCTATTACCAATCTCAGTGGCATCGATGAAGCCTCACTACAGAGGAGAGCTGCAGCCTGGTCTCTACCTCCCCACCCAGGGGAGACTTCTGCTGTCACACAGAATTAACAACCAAGCGGCAACCTGTGTGGCTTAGCGTGGCTGTCTCCGAGGCCTCTCTGATTCTATGCACTGACAGAGAAAGGATGGAGGGAGACTGATGAGGCTGAGCAGGGGGCCGAGGGGAATAAGTGACCCATCCCACATTCTTGGTTTTACTGGTTAATGAAGGGTAGAGGACCAGCAAGTCACACCTGGTGAAGGCATAATAGCAAGTTGCTTCCCCCCACCAAGAAGTTTTTCATAATAGTAACAACTGATGTCCATATAGTATTTTAGCATTTACTTACATATAAAGCACCTTGACATGTAAGTTTTCATTTAATTTCCACAACAGTCTTGTCAAGGGAAGATTATTCATGACCCATTTTTACAAATGAAACACAGGTTCAAAGGTGTTTAGCCACCTGCTCTTGGTCATACATCCAGGAAATGGTATGATTTGAACTCAAACTAGAAGGCAAGCTCCAGGGGACAGGGGCTGTGCCAGTCTCATTGCTCACTGTGCCCCAGAGCATATTAGGAGCCTGTTGCCGAATGACTGAGTGTCTTCAGGACTGGTTTATACTCTGAGTTGTTCTTCAAAAACCTTTTAAAGTGAAAGAGGGATGTGTAGACATAAAATCCACTCAGCAGGCACAAATGCATCATACAAAGAAATGCCTCCTTTGTGTGAAGCTTAATTTTCAATTTTTTTTTCAAAACCATGGATACAGGCCTGGACATTCAAGGAAATGGGAAAAGGTCGCATACCTTGCCCTGCCTTAGAAATTGCCTGTCTGGGTTCACCTGTGCCTCTGTGCTCTGGGCAGATGGGATACCCCAGGTGGCAGATATAGTCAGCCTCCCTCCAGAGCAAAGAAAGTAACTGAACAGCAGAGGGCGCTGCAGAGCTGCAGAATTTGCATTCAGGAGTAATGTGTCCTGAGGCCAGAGTTCTCAGAAACAGCCAGAGATCTTGTGCTGGTCTTCTTAGGCCTGGTGTGGGGGAGAGAGAAATATGATCTTACAGCAATATCTCTTTTTTTTCTTCAGTAACTTGATGACACCTGAGAGGTAGCTGAGGAAGAGAGGGTAGGCTTTGGAGAATTCTAATGGGCCTTTTTGAACCTGTGTGACCTTAGGCAAATAACTGTGAGTTCCAGGTTTTTCCACAGGATATGAATTTTGTGCATAATTACAGATGAATTTGTATTAGGAGCCTCTTACAAGACCTGATGTTGAACAACCATGCAATGTTTATATACCAAGGGCCTACTCGGTGGCAGGCACTGCAGAGCCCATGAGAAATAAAAATCAAACATTATAGCTTAGTAAATAGATTTTGATTAAATAATCCAACAGATAGATGACAAATTACACCTATGCAACAAAGTTCAACAGAGGTGTGGTCTTGGAGCTCGGTGAGAAGGAATTACCCAGGTAGGGAGATTTCCCTGAGGTAGTGAGGAGGGGGTCCAATCTGAAGGATGAGTAAGAGTTTACTAAGCAAAAAGAGAGCGTGAAAGCCTTCCAAGTACAGGGAGTAGCTTACGCAATGTGGCCATATGTGCAGGAGCTGATGCAAGGGCAGTAGAACTGCAGGGGAGCAAACAAGCAGAAGCTTGGTGGGAGATGTGGTCTGAGAGAGGCAGGGGCTAGATCACACAGGGCCCTATAACCTCCGTAAGAAGGTTAAACCTCTTTAAGAAGTTCTGTCTCTAACATACGAATAATGGGAAATCATGAGTGGTTCTAATCATAGGTCATGGACAAATTTTTATTTAAAAAAGGTCTCTGACTTGCAGGGCTCTTCTCAGACCCTCTTCCTCCCAATGCACTTTTATGTACTAAAGTTGCTAAGTTCTGCTGGCAGATGCTTCCTCCTTATCCCTTGCATTCCTCAGTATCTCTCATGGATGACTGCGATGACTTCCTAACTGGTCTCTGTTTCTGCCCCACCCCCTCAAAACAACAAGCTTGATCTTATTTCATCTTTGCAACTGTCTGCAAGTAAGCAAAGTAGCAATCCTTATTCCTATTTTACAGATGAGGAAACTGAGGTCTTGTGGTGCCGTGAACCTGGCTCAAACAGGATTGTGAATGCCAACTGTTAAAATTTCAGAGATTTTGCAAATCAGTTGTTAAACATAGCCACTATTAAAAATTAAATTATTCAAAATCAGAATTAAATAGTAAAACATAATAAATTATGATTTTCTAATAATTTTCTACTACCTGTGCTCTTGGGGTTGTTACTGTATCTGCATTATGAAACTACTCCATTGTGGAACGCTACTGCTTGTCTCTTCCTCATTCCCTTGGTAGATCCAAATCAACCACGGTGGGAGTATTTGTCCCAGGGAACTAGGCACATGCTATAAATCGGGGCCTGATTTATTTATTACCTAGATTTATAAAAAGTTATGGAAAATATGTAAATAATTCAGATTTAAAGTTATGTTTGCATCCGTTATATATGGAATAGCACAAAAATTGAGGAAACATCCTTTCAGTATTTGAAAACTGTTTTCCAGTTCAGCAAAGTCTCTCTCAGTATTGACAGTTAAGACTTTGTCTTTTCAGTTTCCTCTAACATTCACATACAGGAAAATATCAACCAATATTCATGTCACAGTTACACTCCTTGGTCAATAGGTTGGCTATACATACAAGAGGTTGGCAAACATCAATTAAAGCGTTCCTTAAGCATCAATGAGTTATACGGGAATTTGCAATTGTATATTATAATTATTTGTAAATTGTGTGTTACACAGTCTCAATAAAATTTATGATGAACTTATGCCCCTATATACAGGTGCATACATTCCCTCCCTGTCCTCACAGCCTGTTCCCCCCACTCCCCTTACAGTCCTCTCAGCCAAGTCAACATTTATCAGCACATCATTGGGTCAAAACCACATTATTCATTATTTACGTGTCATTCACACCATAAATAGTCACTGGATGCCAGGGATCCAGTGAATGCACAGGATCCAGTGAATCCACTGGATGCACAGATGAGTCAATGAAGAAATGACTCGGCCAAGGCGACACACCGAAAGAAGCACAGGAGGGGCCACAACCAGCGGAACTCCCACGGCTCTCACCGAGAAGCAGTCCAGGCTTTACGGGGTCGCTGCATTTTATCAGGAGGGAGGCTGGGGGGGCTGGGTCTGAGCGCCCGGGAAGTGAAAAGCAAGGGTCGAGGGCAGGGGACCAACGACCCGCGGAGGAACAGCTCACGGCCAATAGCGGTCCGGGCCGCACGTAACGTCACGCGCCTAGTAGGCCGACGCCCGCAGGCCCCGGGGAAAGGGGGCGTGGCGATAGTCTCCCGGAAGTGATGCAATCTGGGGGCGGTCCTCGGCGGCGGCGGCGGCGGCGCGCGACCTGGGCTCGCGCAGGGTTCCGCGCGCCCCCCGCCCCTCTCTATGAGGCTGAGGCCGCGGCGGCCGTTAGCGCTGTCGCTCCGGGGGCCGCGGCGGGCGGGGCTCCGGCGGGGCCCGGCCTAGTCCCCACCCCAGCCCGGCTCCCAGCCGCCCGCCCTCCCTCCCTCTCTCCGATGCAGGGGGCCGAGCTCCGGGATGGCGAGGCGGCGGCGGCGGCCGCTTCGTACCGCGTCCTGAGCCGCCTGCTCGGCTATGGAGAGGCGGCCCCCGAACCAGGCCCGCCGCCGCCGCCGCCGCCCCCGGGCCATGGCCCCCAGCCGCCACCCTTCCTCGCGCGGCCCGGCCCGCGGGGCTCCCGGCCGCCACAGCTGATGGTGTTCCGCAACGTGGGTCGGCCGCCGGAGGAGGAGGACGCGGAGGCGGCCCCGGAGCCGGGACCCTCGGAACTGCTGTGTCCCCGGCACCGTTGTGCCCTGGACCCCAAGGCCCTGCCGCCGGGTTTGGCAGTGGAGCGGACCTGGGGCCCGGCGGCTGGACTAGAGGCGCAGCTGGCGGCTCTGGGGCTCAGGCAGCCGGCGGGGCCAGGGGTCAAGACGGTCGGTGGGGGTTGCTGCCCGTGCCCGTGCCCGTGCCCCCCGCAGCCGCCCCCTCCTCAGCCCCAGCCGCCTGCTGCCGCCCGGCAGTCAGGGGAGGACCCCACGGAAACGAGCGACGCGCTGCTGGTCTTGGAGGGCTTGGAGTCGGAGGCCGAGAGCCTGGAGACTAACAGCTGCTCCGAAGAGGAGCTCAGCAGCCCGGGCCGCGGAGGAGGAGGAGTGGGCGGCCGGCTCCTGCTGCAGCCCCCAGGCCCTGAATTACCTCCGGTGCCCTTCCCGCTGCAGGACTTGGTCCCTCCAGGGCGCTTGAGTAGAGCCGAGCAGCAGCAGCAGCAGCAACAGCAGCAGCAGCAGCAGCAGCAGCAGCAGCAACCGCCCCCGCCCCCGCCTCCTCCCGCGCCGCTCCGGCCACTCGCGGGCCCTTCTCGGAAGGGCTCCCTCAAAATCCGCCTCAGTCGCCTCTTTCGCACGAAGAGCTGCAACGGTGGCTCCGGCGGTGTGGATGGGGCCGGCAAGAGGCCTTCTGGAGAGCTGGCTGCTTCAGCTGCGAGCCTGACGGACATGGGCGGCTCTGCGGGCCGGGAGCTGGACGCGGGGAGGTGAGAGCGGCTGGGGGGGCCTGACCGACAAACTTCTTGCACATTTCCCGTTTAGTCCACAGCTAACAAGATCCCGACAATTCTTGTGTGGGCTTCGTGAGGAGAAAGAGACTTGGGGCTGAAGGTGGTAACATCACCCATTAGGTCAGAGCTAATTGTGGGAACAGCTCCCCATCACATTTCTCCGCTGGTTAACATCTTTCTAGTTGGGAAATGATTTTAAATTAGCTCCTCCTCCACCTTGGCCCAGCTTTTAAAGTTTTTCCAAGGTGTCAGTCTGCCATTATCCTTGGCAGGAAGGTTGCTGGAAATGTTTGGCCTTTGGGGCAGAAAGTTGGTGTTAGGCTTGATCATCATGCTTATCGTTTTTTTCTATATACCAGCACCCCACTCCCTTCACAGTTGTGCATACAAATGATGTGACAAACTAGTGTAGTCATAGGCCCAGTCAGTTGAGTTTTAATGCTTTCCTGAGTTGCTGCTTGAATATACGCCTTATGTCAGGACTGTGTGCTGACCACTGTCTGTGAGAATGGAAACTAGTTTTGATTTCAAGCCCATGTGAGAATTCTAAATATGAGCTATAGACTTTGGTGCATGAATTCTAGGCCAATTGATGAAAATTTCCAAACCCAGACATTGACATTTTCCTGCATTTCGGGGGGGGGGGGTGCGGGGGGGGGGCAGGCGGCTCTCTGACATCCAGTGTTAGATCTGTAATGCTGGTTTAGAAAACTATAGATTTTTGTGTCAATGGCTTTCCTGTGGGAACTGCTATTGCGGTTTGTACCAAGGAATGGGTAGGAAATTTGGACTTGGTTTTGGTGTGGTCCAAGTGATGGATCCTTGAGACACTGGCAGCCCCAACCCAAGGCTGAAGAACAGGTGGGCAAATAGATTGAGAACGCCAGTGTGTACCAGAATCATGTGGGAGCTTTTGGAAAAAGATCAGTATGTCTGAGGATCCACGAATTAAGTTTTAAAAAGCTTCCCAGTTAATTCTGAAGTATGACCTGGATGGGGAACTACCCATCCACAGAATTCTCTTTTGGTTACTCCAAGAGGCAAGTGTGGAGTCATTTTGACTTTGTTGCCTTTCTGACCAGCTGTGCCAGGGGCTCACCTTGGAGATCAGCCAAACCCAAACTCACTCAAGAAACCAGTGGGTTGATGCCAGTTACTTCTGCAGGTGGGCATATTTCTGCACTTGCCTGCCAATGAATGAAACTCTGAGCCTAGGTTTTAGAAAGTGTTTGTGGAGGGCTGTAACAGCTTTTTTTGTAGTAGGCTCTGCATTCGATGCTTCACTTACCATTACAGCTGAAATTTTCATCAGATGGGGAAGGGCAGGAGTGAAACTGTGGGTACTGACATACGATAGATTGCTAATTTTCTTGTGTACTGTCTTGCCTTTGTTGGTATTGACCAGGACTTGGTCTCTGATTCCAGAGATTCCAAATATGAGGTGTGGCGTGAAATTAGCTGCTACGTCTAATAGATTTGGAAGAGGAAAAGGCATATAACATTATACGGTTTTTTGCCTTTGGAAGCAGAATTTAATGGTCATTGGCTGCTCTGTCACCAGCCCTCACACTAAGCACAATACAGATTTCTGCTGCAGAGCAAATTGGGCTGTAGCTCTGCAAAGAAGCTTAGTTCAGGGCACTGGAGAATTACATTTTTTGGTCCAAGGGCTTTTTCTGATGAATTGGAGAAGAGCTTGGTGTTTGTGTATGAATATTTGGTTGACTGCAGTTAGCAGGGAGCATGTTGTTCAGAGAATGTGAACAACTAGGTTCCATTTAGGACACCAACATCAGCCATGGGCTGCAGGCCAAATTTGTCATCTTCTTGCTTCCCCCTTTTTTTTCATCTGTAAAATGGGAGTGGTTCCTGTCTTGTTCCTATCCTTATAGGACTAGAGTAAAGTCAAGTGAAATTGAAGTGGAATATTTTGTGCTTTAGGAGAAGTAATAAGACTGAACTGGTATTTTTGTGCTTAGGATTTGGTGCTGTTAGATTTGCTTGTTAGGTTTTCCACAGCTTACTATGTGCCAGTCTTGTTGGCAGCCTTGCAGTTATGAGAAACTTGGTAAGTCTGGCCAGGGTAGTTGTGATTTCTGTGGATCTGTACCTTCTAAGTAAGTTGGGAGGAAGAATGAATTTGGATTTTTAGCTTGTTCTCTTGTTTTGATAGATAGGACTCAAGGCTTCTAGCTTTGAAAGTGCCAGTCTTTTGCTAGAAGGTATAGGCCTTCCTGCTCATTGTTGGAGTTAATTATGGGTCTCTGCAGTCTTTGCTGTGTAATTGGGGGCTTTTATAATAACCTCTGGGCATGATTCTCATACTCTTCTCAACATATACCTTTCCCACAGCTATGCTAGAAATTACTTCCTATTCTCATTTTATAAGACTTAGCAGTTCCCACATTTTAACATTATGCAAAACTTTAAATGCTTTAGAGTCTGCCAAGTGGACCTGACTAGATATATATGGAGTCTTAAGTCTACTTGAATTAGCTTAGAGAACTCTTGAAGTTAAAGAAGAAATGGGCCCACCAACTAGTCAGATTTCTGTTCTGGAGAACTGGGCTAGGCTTTGTAACACATATGTTGGAATTTAAAGAGCTGGGCTTGATGCCTTTGGGCCTCATGTAATGTAGAATTGCTATTTCAGGAAAACTAGTGACATTCCCTTGTCTGCTGCATGTATGTTGAGCTGATTGTCTTCCTTTGTATCTGGTGAGATATAGCATTTGATGTGATTGTTTTGAATTACCAGGATTCCTACTTGGTTGGGAGTACTTTGTTCATTATTCAAGGTTTGTTTTTTCCAAGTTAACCGTTTAGGGCTATTACTGGATGTCTTCATAATTGTGAGGTGGAAAAATGGAGAACAGCTCTGTAGTGGTTTCCTATCTATTTGTTTAGGAAAAAGATATAATTCTGGAAAGAGAGACAGACTGCCTTGGCATCATTTTGGGACCCTGCTGTTGTGGACAGACCTGGCAGATATGAGAAACCCTTTTCTCTCTTTCCTTGGGTCTTCTGGTCTAAGGGGGTCTTTTTGAGAAATTGGATAACATGCTGAGAGCATTTTATGGTGTGGTGAGGAAGTTCTGACTTATGTTTGGGTTTTGGGTCTATACTTTGTTGATCTTTTTATCTATTTTCCAAAAGTGGTTGTGGTTGGCAGCTCTCTTTTGGAATGAACAACCTGGCTTCAGCAATCTCTCTGTCCATTTGGGTCTTGTGTCTTTCCTTTCTTAACCTTTGCCCCTACTACATCATTCCTAAGGTTTTAGACCTTGGACTACACTTCTTGGCTTTTCCCTGGAAGTTCCTTCTATAGATTCTTTAGTTGGTTTATGATGGAGCTTTGGATCTGACCTTGCTGCACAGATGTCTGTGTATTGGAACTAAAAACGAACACATGGTTTTTGTGCCTGTAGCGCATGAACAGACACTGGCTTATGACGTGTTGGAAATGGCACAGGCTGGCTGAATTGGCACTGTGTGCTTTAGCAGGGGCAGAGGTACATTAGGGCTACAAAACCTGGTATTTGGACATCCTAAATTTGAAGTTATTTTAGAAAAGGACTTGTGTAAGTCTGTAGGGCGTCAGGAGTGAGGTTTAGGGACAAGAGAGGGCTGGCATTACTATTTCATTGTTTATATTTTAGGTTTTGAGGAGTTTGAAAAATGGCCATGGTTATTTGATGTCTTGTTGGCCTGTCTAGTCTAACGATTTTAACTCCTTTTATCCCGCAGATCTGTTGCCAGATGTGTAATTTGCAGAGTGGAAATGGACAGAGGCATTATGTCTTTTTATTAACCTGCAGCACAAGCAATGCATAACTGACACAAAGGACTGCTAACTTCAAAGAAGACATTTGCCCAAAGCCTTCTGCTGTCCCTATCCTCTTCTGGGACCTGAGGCATAGCCCACCAAATCCTACTTCACTCCATCTCTCATGTCTCTCTGCTGCTGAGATGCAAGTGGCCCATTGGCAAAGTTCTAGTGGCATAACTTTACACCCTAATGCTTGTCTAGATGGTCTGGGGAGAAATAAAATAACTCAGGAATGTGGTATGGAAGGGTTTGGTGCGCTCCAAAAAAAGCAGTACATCCAGCTTAGAATGGGCATGTGTCATTTTAGATGTTCATATATACAAAAGGAGATACATAATGTGTATGTAGTATAATAATGAAATGCATACCTAGGAACCCAACCCATCTCTGAGCTTTGCAAATAAGAATGTTCTTAGTACCTTTGGAGACCCCTGTGTGTTGCTTTCTGATTATATTGCCTCTTCCCCCTGGTAACCACCATCCTCAGTTTTATGTTAATCATTCCCTTGCTTTTGCTTTTTTATAGTTATCTAGATTGGTCTTTCCATGAATGACTGCCATTAGAATGCTCTCGGGATCATTGAGACAGAAACTGCCTTGGATTTTCAGTTAGACAGTGTCTCCCTGAAGAAAGAAGGAAGAACTCGTGTTTATTATTAGCCTTCAGCCTCTTAGACCTTCTACTCTCCAAGCTCCTAGCTCTTAGGCCCACTTATTTGCTGGAGAAAATCATCCCAGGTTTTTCAAATGGCTCTGCCTGGGTTTAGAGTCCTATGTATTTCTTTTTCTAGATCCTAGAAACTATGATTTTTCTTCTTCAAAATGCCGGGGGCGGGGGAGAAGATGAGCTGGAGCGAGAAGGCCTCCGCAAGATGTGTGCATTTGGGAACTGCCGTTCTTCAGTGCTTGGCACTGAAGAGACTCGTCCCTAGCTTGGGCAGATGGCAGAGTAATGCAGCTTCCTTTGAAAAGAGGCAAACGGCCAAATGGCTGAGGTGTAAACCTTTTGAAAGGCCAGTGCTTTAGGTTTCTACTTGCTGAGTTTTAATGTTGTACCCACAAGTAATCAAATAAAAATCAGCTTGGAAGCTCTTCAGTCTTAAAGTTCATATCCAGTGGAATAAACTTTCCATTCCAGCCCTTAGAAGTGTTGGAACAAATCTGCGGACTGTCATGAGAAACTTTTATAAATGGAACTGCGCGTGTTTGTGCTTTGTTTTGGTGCGGTCACTCCCGTGTGTGCTGGGGGCAGTGTTCACAGTGGTCACCCTCATCCGAGCTCTCGAGTCGCAGCATGGAGGGGATTGCAGCGGGCTTGTGAGGGGAACCCGGTGACTCAGCCATTTCTGAGTAAGGTCTTCAGGGTTTAGTTTGGGAATTTTCTTTGAAGTAAATACCGAGAATCTCAGACTTTTATATTAAAACATAAATGCATAAAAATCTTCCTAAGTCAAATAATTTTATTTTGGATTTTCTTGGCTTCTGCCCCTCTCCATTGGTACAACTGATAGTTGAAAGGAGTTTAAATTTTATTTAAAGTCTGGTTTATTGAGCTATAACTTATATACTGCCTACAATTCAGCCTTTTCGGTATCTAGTTCTATTTTGGCAAATGTATAAAGTCATCACAACCTCTACCATAAACAAGATACAGCATGTTTTCACCTCCACAAGTTCTTTTTCTTGTAGTTGCTTCTACCTTCATGAGGTGAGTTTTTTGAGCTTAGCACATTTCTATCCAGAAAGTCTTTGTCAAAGTCTTTTGTATTTCTTGCATTTTTTTTAGTGAAAAGCGAGTTGAAATTGGTACATAGTGAAGTTACCTTTGGTGTATCTGGTACTTCTATCCAGTAGATCCTGGTTTTCAGGATGGTTCCCTAGAGCAGCACCAAGAAGATTTCACAGGCAGAACTATGTGACTGGCAGCTCAGAGGAGGGAAAGGACAATCTTTTTTGGTTTCTTGGCAGAGCCTCTAACTTGAGAGTCCTCTGTTAGCTGATGTCCTTGACCCACGGCCTGGGGTTGTCTGTGCAGAGAGGTCTTAGTGGTTGAAGATTGCTGATGCATCCTGTAGGGCTGTTCTCAAGTCCAGACATACCCCCTGGTTCACTATCAGGACTCCTGCTCCTAAGGACAGGCCCACAGGGCAAGCTGTTGCTCTGAGATGGCACCTGTTCAGGTCAAGAGTCTTTTTCTTGGCTCTCCTACAAAAATCAACTCTGCATCTGACTTCCTTTCTAGAAATGGACTTGCTAATTACCACCCAAGGTATTTTACTCTTTTAATGTGCTGAATATAGAGAGATCCAAAGGGATTTCTCATTACTTTGTAGGCTGGTGAATTCTGTAGCCAAATCTATTTAAGGAATTGCCTAATTATTTCATTCTCCCCCTTTAAATTTTAGGCTTTATTACAAAAGTGTTGCTGACAATAAGTAGGATTTTTTCCCCAGTGTATCTGTAATTGAGTGTTATAGTGATTTAAATGCATGTGTTCATCCCCCCTCTCTTAATCTGTGTGCTTTCTCACCCCCTAGGAAACCCAGGTTGACAAGAACTCAAAGTGCCTTTTCTCCAGTCTCCTTCAGCCCCCTGTTCACAGGTAAGGGTGAGCTCTTTCTTTATCTTCTGACATCTGAAAGCTGGAGTGTTCTGAGACCTGTCAGGAAGTACTTGCAGATGCACCACAGAGGGAGCTTCAGCATGCCTGCAGTTACTCTCTTCATCCATGCCTGCTGGATTTGGGGTGAGGCTATTTTTATGGTGTGGAATGTGTTGGTGTGGAATTGCCTTTGGATGCTTTATACTTTGAAGTAGAAATGACTAGTTGGTAATTAGGTGGCCCTGGCAGTAATACAGTGCTTTAGTTCAGAGTCATCACATATAAATTAAAAGCAGGAATTACACATTTCTAGGCTCACAGTACATAAGGGACTCTCTAGATGTCCTACTATTCCTGTCCCTATTTCCAAGGGAGTTCATGGATTATCTAATAAAACTTCGTGATTATCTGTTCTATGTTTAAGGACGTTGGGTTAAGGGGATTACATGAACTCTTGTCTTACCTATTTTAGGGGTTAGCAGTTCTTGCAGCTGTTAGAGTTTTTCATGATGTCTAATTTAAGTCTCTTGCAGTGGGGAATACAGTTGCTAAAGTAAAAAGCAATGGAATATCCTTTGGGCAACTGCCTTCTCCTTTAATGGGAAACTTTGTTTCAGAGAGGGAAACCTTTTGTTATATTAGTCATATGTGAGACTCTTGCTTGAAGATGCTGTGGAAAAGAAGGTCTTTACCATATTGCCTCCAGTGTCAGAATCTGAATACATGTTGGTTGTGGCAGAAAAGCTTTAAAAAAACTACTGATTTCAAGCTAGGATATTGTGTCCCCTCAAAAAAAATTGGAAAAATTATGATTTGGGAATGGACATTTCCTGGAAGCTGTTGAGCATGCTGCTTTTGCCCCCCTCTCCCCATTACTAGTACACTGCCGTGAGCTGTCCAAACCTGTGTAATAGGCATAAGTGGGGGAAGGGGGTGTCTCTGTTATTTTTTTCTCTCTGTCTCTATTATTAACCCCAAGCCCAGAATTAAGGAATCTTACCTGGTAGCAGCATATCTTTCTAGTTAGTGCTTGTGTCCTCTTTAAAGTAACACCCACATTCTTAGTTTCAGGTTCAGTGTTATTTCAGACAACCTTATCTCTCTTGAATCACCTTTTTTTTTTTTTTTTTGCTTTTTAAGTGTTAGACCTTCAATCTAGACTTCTGTGGCTCTTGAGGAAACATTTGCTGGGCTCATTGCATTGCTCTGGATTCAGTCACCAAGTTGTGTGATGTGAAGAGGCTAGCACCAGCCACCTAGAGTAGAGCTTCACTGGTGACTTTTAGAAGTTAGTGTTCAAGACCTTTGTACAAAACTGTATTAAATTCTGGAAATCTAATTCCTGGCCTTTTGGAGATACTGGTTACCTTATTTTCTAACCTGAAAATGTTAAAATTCTTAACCTGGAAAGTAAGAAAACGGTGATGGAAATAACACCCTAGTGGCCCAAGTAGAGAAATCCTAAGTCCTGGCCTGTAGATCAGACCTATCCAAACAAACCTATTTTTGGTTCTCAACTTTTATTAATAATATACCCTTCATCTGCTTGAGAGTTTATGGGGTTGGGTGGCAAGGTAACACCTGGCCCAAGCAAGGTGACGGAGAAAAGAGCTGCATGGCATCTTGGAAACTAAAAGAAATCACCTGCCATCCCCACCAAGTTGCTACTGTGAAGTGTCCTTAGCTTACCTGGCTTTTGACTGACTGAGAACTATTAATTATTAGACTTGTAAATGTGCTTTTCAACCTTTGTAGCCTCAGCTAATATGAACTAATTGACATCCAATATGATTGGTTCTTTTATGAGTGAACAATCTGGAAAAATCTAGATGTGGAAATCATTTAGGAAGAGGTTGGGACTGACACTGGGACCTTTATCTGCGTGTAGCTGAACATGCAGTGCTTACGTTTTTCTGACACTTACTTTCCATGTCCATTTGGGCTTGTAACAGGCTACTTCCCTTGCTCCCTGAGGTAGAAATTGGTATATAAACCTGTAAAACAAAATGGTGTGAGTTCCATTTGGTGAAAGAGGACCCCTTTGATATAATGTACAGCGTGGTGACTAGTTAATAATACTTGATTGCATATTTGAAAGTTGCTAAGAGAATTGATCTTAAAAATTCTCATCACAAAATCTTTTTTTCTCTGGTGATAAATATTAACTAGACTTACAGAGGTGATCATTTTGCAGTATATGCAAATATCAAATCCTCAAATACAAAAAAAAAGATCCCTTGTTCAAGATTATATTATCAGTAGCAGAATCACAATTAGTTGACTTTTCCATTGTCAATCCCAGACAATTAATGGGGCAAAGAAATGAAAGCATTTAGAATTCACTTCCCAGGTTTTCAGGGGTGAGTCCATCCCTAGGGAACATTGGATTTTGAGCTTTTATTTTTTAAAGATTCATTTATTTATGCATACAAGCTGGGGTACAGGCCAGAGGTGTGGGGCGGCGAGAGGGTTCACCAGAGACAGAGTGGGGAGCAGAAGAGGCAGATCGATGGAAATACACTGCTGAGGGAAGCAGTGGGCGAGGCAGGAGAGGTCTGCCATACCGGGTGGGAATCTCCCCGGCTGGGCGTTGAACTCTCGTTGCCACTGCTGACAGCTCCACAGTGCAGCGCTTTACCGCTGTGCCACCAGGGAGGCCTGGATTTTGAGTTTTTTAAAAGCTGCGGCTCTCTTGCTTGCTCTTTGCTTCTGGCCTCAGTTTTCGGCAAGGTGCTTGTATAATGTGCTTGCTCCGTGAATCCCCCAGGTGAAACAGTGTCGCTTGTGGATGTGGACATCTCTCAGCGGGGCCTGACCTCTCCACACCCTCCAACTCCCCCTCCTCCTCCGAGAAGAAGCCTCAGCCTCCTAGGTACAATCTTTTGCTTCTCTGCCTTCTTGCCATACTGGGAGGGTGAACACTGGGGACCTGTTTTTCTCTGCCAGGAGCCAGGCAAGCTCCTGAGGTCCTAGTGATTGTTTCTTTTTTTAAAAAAAAGATTTATTTATTTATGCATACAAGAACTGGGGTGTAGGTCAGAGGTGCAGGGGGGTGAGAGGATTCACCAGAGACAGAGTGGGGAGCAGAACAGGCGGATCCACTGAAATGCACTGCTGAGGGGAGCAGCAGGCGAGATAGGAGAGGTCTACTTGCACCATGTGGGTTAGCTCCCTGGCCAGGGATCAAACTCATGCTGCAGTGGCTGCCGATAACTTCATAGTGCTGAGACTTAACCCCTTGCACCACCAAGGAAGCCCAGTTGTTTCTAATGTACACTTATTTCCTGTCCCTTTCTCAGCACCCCTGTCATCTCCTAAGTGATTACATGGGTCTCTTACCTGCGTGCTATAGTATTTGCTGTCTGTATGTTTATTAGATCTGTATTGATCTAGCTCTGAATCTACTGCTAGTTGGCTGTTTCAGGAATATCCTTACTTTCCTGCTTTCAAGCAAAGCAAAACAGATTAAGATGATTGTTGCCTGATATGTGAAAAAACAGGGTGAAGTTCAGGCCATCTTGCCCCCGAGGGCAGCCTGATGCGCTCCCTCTCCACTGCCTCACCTTGTGCATTCTGTGCTCATATTTCTGAACCTCTTGCCTTTGTTCTCTCTTCTAGATGATATCAGTGGGACGCTGCCTACATCTGTCCTTGTGGCTCCGATGGGGTCTTCCCTGCAGTCTTTCCCCCTACCTCCGCCTCCTCCACCCCATGCCCCAGGTTAGCTTAGCTTAGAGGCAAGACTTGGGAGTGTGAAGTGGCAAACTTTTAAAGGATGGGAGAAATCTATTTATGTAAATAACAGAATTTTTGAGAAACATTAAATCTTACCCCCTGGCTGAATCAGAACTTCTCGGAAATAAGACTAAACTGTTTTTTCTAACCTGTTTTCTTTCTGGAGGTAAATGTGATAGAGACTTGAATTAAATCTGATAAAGACTTGAATTTTTCATCTTTGCTATGAAACTGTTTTTTGCAACCCTTGAATAGATGTCACTTAGGAAATTGCCTCAATTTCAGGATAGTAAGGAGGTTTAATATGTTGCTGGTTTTCAAAGTTCTGTGGTTTTTCTAAGCTTTTACTATTTACTGCAGCCTTGTAAATAAGTACCAAGCATTTAGTAGCCCATACCTGCTTTGCCAGCCTCCAGTACCCAAGGAATAAAATGAATGAAATCGGCATTCTTTTCTGCTTGCCTGGCAAAATCCTTACTCTTCCTGGGCAAGTAAACGAGTCACTATTTCCAAGGCTGCTTTACCGGCACTTCACCTCGAGGTGGGAGAAGTTGGCATCGCTCTAGGCTGGTGAAGCCCCTGAAGTAGTCACCTTAGTCAGGTTAGTGAGCAGCTCTCCTACCCTCTTCCTGGGGTTAAATGCCCCACCCATCCTTCACAGCTTACACGAGCCCACACAGCTTTTTGTTCTAGACCATCAAGCTCTTTCCCACTGCTTTGGCTTCCACCCTTTCCAGCTTAGCTTCTAATGCCTTGCCCCTCTTCAGTTAGCATCTCTGTTTTGGGGGAGGGTCTATTTGCGGTTGGGAACAACGAAGGTAAGCAGGTGACCACCACTCTCTCGCCCTACAGATGCATTTCCCCGGATTACTCCTATCCGAGCAGCTGAATCCCTGCACAGCCAGCCCCCGCAACACCTCCAGTGTCCTCTCTACCGGCCCGACTCCAGCAGCTTTGCAGCCAGCCTTCGAGAGTTGGAGAAAGTAAGTGTACCTGAGGGCTGGCGACTGGCCTCCTCTCCTGCTCTCCTAGTTCCATACTGGGCTTTCATTTACAGGGGAAGTTCCATGCCTCTTATATTTACAGAGCCAAAACAGTGTGCTACTATTATTAATTCCTTAAGGGATATCGTAAAACTCAGTGTTGGGGGAAGAAATTGAATGTGAGGATGGTTGTGGAGAAATGTTTACATCATCTAAGCTGATTTTGATGGACAGATTGACTCAGTTCCCTCGTCTCTTTGTAGGATTTCGCTAATGAAATTGTGGCATTATTTGTCTGCTAACTTTGGAGAGCTAAAAAGTATAATAAACCTGATGTTCACTGGTAACAGTTGAGACACTCTTAGCGACTTTTAACTTATTGAAATGTTTCGGAGAATGGGGGAGAAAATGTTCTTTTGTGGTAAGATAAATGTCAAAGTTTTTAACATAATCTCTCTATGCTGTTAACTGTCTGAACACTACTTGTTGTTATTGGTAGTGTGGTTGGTATTGGGGGCCAATGAATTGGGAAGATGCAGAGATGAAGCTAAAAGGGAAGCCAGATGGCTCTTTCCTGGTGCGGGACAGTTCCGATCCTCGTTACATCCTGAGCCTCAGTTTCCGATCACAGGGTATCACCCACCACACTAGAATGGAACACTATAGAGGTAAGAAGTGCTGGTATCGGGAGAAAATCCTTCCCTCCCCTCCCCCCCCCCTGCCTTTCTCTAGCTTTGCTGTCTGACTTTTTTTTTTAAAAGATTTATTTATTTATGCATACAAGCTGGGGTGTAAGCCAGAGATGTGGGGCGGTGAGAGGATTCACCAGAGACAGAGTGGGGAGCAGAACAGGCAGACTGACTGAAACACACTGCTGAGGGGAGCAGCGGGCGAGGCAGGAGAGATCTGCTGCGCCATGTGGGAATTTCGCTGGCTGGGTATTGAACTTGTGCTGCATTGGCTCTGGATAGTTTCATAGTGCTGTGCTTAACCTGTTGCTCCATCAGGGAGGCCCTGCTAGCTGACTTTTTGAGGAAGGATTCATAGAAATGGAACTTAGAATGGGGGGAAGAACTCATAGACTCAGTGGAATCTTGGGCACTGGTTTTAGTCACTAGAAGAAATATTGGCGGGGATAGTGAGGAGAGTAAGGGTTTTAAAGTAGCTTCAGCATCTTGTCTCCTGAATGAGAGGGTCTGAACAAGACTGTTGAAGAACAGAGCAAAGCCAGTAAAATTCTCTTGGTAGAAAGAACAACTAACCTAGAACCACTAGACAAATTATCCCAAGCTTTATTCATAATCAGACTTAGTATCTAGAGATATTTTATGTTAAGACATACACACAAATTAGAGAATCTAGTGTGGTTCTGTGACTTCTGAATTTCTTTTTAACTTTTTAATTTATTTTTTTAAGATTTATTTTTTATTTATTTATGTATACAAGAACTGGGGTGTAGGCCAGAGGTGTGGGGGGTGAGAGAGTTCACCAGAGACAAGAATGGGGTGCAGAAGAGGCAGATCTACTGAAATACACTGCTGAGGGGAGCAGGGGCGAGACAGAAGAGGTCTGCTGCGCCATGTGGGTCAGCTCCCTGGTCGGGGATGGAACTCATGCTGTAGTGGCTGGCAGTAGCTTGATAGTGCTGAGACTTTAACTACTGTGCCACCAGGGAGGCCCTGTTTTTTATTATTTAAAAGATTTTATTTATTTATTTTTGTGTAGAGGAGCTGGGGTATAGGCCGGAGGTGCAGGGGTGAGAGTATTCACCAGAGACAGAGTAAGGAGCAGAGCAGGTGGGTTTATCGAAATCCACTACTGAGGAGAGCAACAGGCGAGACAGAAGAGATTTGCTGCACCATATGTGGATTAGCTCCCTGGCCAGGAAGCGAACTCAGGTCTTCGCTGTAGGCCATCGAGGTGATAGCACTGAGACTTAACCTCTAGGCCACCATAGAGAGGCCCTCCATTCTGAATTTCTTTGCCTGACAGTCACAGTATCTCTTACTGCCAGGCAGCCTGGTAATGATAATTTCTTCTTTTAATCAGTTGGTCTCTTAGGAAATACTCATCCGAACTCTTGAGAGTTTATGAAATTAGCATGCTTTAGACTGTCTACCTGCCTCCCTGGTGGCACCTCCTCTGTCTTGGTCAAGTTGTACTTAATGTTCCACTCTTGTCAAGAAGCTGATTTGTTAAGCACTGATGTCTGGACTGACTTTGCATTAGGGCATTCTATGTTTGATGTGGGCCAGAAGCTTGTGATGGTCATTGGTGGTAGGGCTGGATAGTACATCCTTTATTAAAACACCTGCATATACTATAAGTTAAAAAGGTGTTGAGAACTTTGAGGAGTTTCAGGGACTTGCCCCTCACACTCTTCCTGTTTGTGTTCAAGTGTAAATGAAATATATATATATGTTTTTTTTCTTTTAATATTTGTAGCAGCTTTTTTTTTTTTTTTTGTGTGTGTGTGTGTACAAGCTGGGGTGAAGGCCAAAGGTGTGGGGCGGTGAGAGGGTTCACCAGAGACAGAGTGGGGAGCAAAACAGACAAATTGACCGAAATACACTGCTGAGAGGAAGAGCGGGTGAGGCAGAAGAGGTCTGCCAGGCCAGGTGGGATTCTCCCCTGGCCAGGCATCGAACTTGTGCCGCAGCTGCCGACAGCTCCACAGCACTGCGCTTAACCCATTGCGCCACCAGGGAGGCCCGTAAATGAACTATGTTAGACGTAGCATCTCAAAAGTCTCTTTCATGTTCTTCTCAGACACCACCATTTATTTTCTGTTCTCAACCATGGTCTGTTGGATTTATTTGGTTTATTTTTATTGTGAGGCAGGAGGTAGCTGTTTTCACCAGCAGAGCTTTGTCCATGGTTTCCTCTGCCCCTGCCTCTCTCTTAGAGGTGCATGAAAAGAAAGGAACTTCAGTCCAAAGACTTGAGAATTAATTAGATAAATCTCAGATAGACTGTTGCCTATTTTCCTGCTATTCCTAAAAGCAAAAATCAAACAAATACAAAACAAAGCATTTCGGAGTGAAGTATTTTTATAAACCTATTAAGATGATAAATGACTAGGCCATGGGAATGATGAATAAATGCTTGACCTCTAAGTTCCTGATAGGTGAGATGCCAGGAATAAAAGCTTTTTCAGACAGTTCTCCAATTACTTTTTGTTCAAAGAGACTTTTCTTCCTTGGATAAATGGAATTTTTAATAGAAGTCTTGTAGTTTTTTCAGTTGCCAGTTTGCAGTGGAACATTTGTCTTCATCTTTATAAGTGATACTGTAAGAGTAGCTAGAGAGATTCAAATCTGCAGTTCTCTTGACTGAGAAGTATCCTTTTTGTGGGTGAGTCCTTTGGAGTTTTTGTTTGTTTGTTTGTTTCAGTCTTGGAAGTTAAGATTCCTTTTTGCCTATGGGAGTCTAAAGTTTGGGTTGGGATCTTTGTATTATGTTGGACCATGGGATTTAGAATTAGATTTTTTTGTGTGCCTAACATAGATGTGAATGATTGAGACCACAGAACTATGTTGTTTTCCTCCACTATTCCACAAACACTAGCAGACTTGGATCTTCCTGAGGGATTGTCATTTAAATTTGCTTTTGTTATGGTAGTCTTATGGTCTATGATTTAAGGGTTAGTGTTCATATATGATAAAATTATTTTATATATATATTTTTCTGACTAGATTTATTATAATAAAAGCCTTATAAGTCCTAATGTATGTCTTATTCAAGGCAACATCTTTCTTTCCATTAATTGTGGAACAAGGAGGAACAGGTAGCTTCAGAGACATTTGTCTGACTCAGCTTATTCGTAAACCACCCTCCCCAAAGCAAGAACCATTAAAATGTTCAAACCAGCTTCCCAGATATAAATAAGTTTTACATTTTTACCTCTCCTTAATTTTCCATGGCAGGAACCTTCAGCCTGTGGTGTCATCCTAAGTTTGAGGATCGTTGTCAGTCAGTGGTGGAATTCATTAAGAGAGCCATCATGCACTCCAAGAACGGGAAGTTTCTCTATTTCTTGAGATCCAGGGTTCCAGGTAAGGCTGTAGTTCTGCTTACATTAATTAACTTGCTTGGGTATATCCAGTATAGTATCAAAATGAATCCTTCCTCTACCCCCCAACCCCAAAAGCCACATTTACTCGAGGCTTTTCTTCCTGACTCTTAGGCGGTGACTCTTCCTAGAGTCTAATGCTTAATTCCCACCCTTGTACATCAGTCTGTCACTACTGAGAAGAAATCTTTTCTTCTTGAAAAAGCTGATCTTGCCTTTGATGTCTAGATATCATGTGAATATTTAATGGTCAGAGTGGTCTTCTTTTTCCTGATCCATGTGTCTCATGCTTGCATTGAAACAGAGAGGTTAATGCTCTCAGGTTGTTTCCACAGGAATAGGGAAGGTAAAGAGTGCTCACTAGGAGGGCAATGGTGAGTGTCAAGGATGTTGAATTCAACAGCAGTCTACTGTGGATTTTATCCATTTCATACTAAACTTTCTGTTAAAGATTAAATACTTTTTGTTGTATCTTGTATCCCTGTCAATGTTGACTACAAAGCCTTCTTTCTGTTTGGGAGCACAGGGCAGTTCTTACTCTCTCTATTGTGGTTATATAGTTTTCCTGCCCACTAATTGGGGATATGTCTATATATTGTCTGTTAAGGGGACAAGATGGGATGGTGTGGAGGAATCTGCATTTAATGTTGGCAAAGGCAAAATGATAAGCACGTTAATTGAAGAATTTGTAAGATACAAACAGAACTTAAAACAAGAACTTCATGTTTTCCTGTTGAATCAAATTAAGATTCTTAAACAGGGTGCCAAGCACTTGCTCTAAAAATGAAGTTGCAGGGAAGCCTCAGGCAGAACACCAGTAACAGGACTGAGCCAGGTTACAGGAATGTGTTTTATAATCTTGGTGATTCAAATAAGGCATGACAGGTGCAAACGGTATTAATTCTCACTTCATTTAGTATTTGCCTCAGTGCTGTCAACACAGTTGGGTCTCATGCAGTCAACTTGGTTAAAGGGGGAAGTTAAAATCTCACAGGATTGATTCTGCTTAGCAATTTTTAAAGTTCATGACTTTTTTGACAGCTATTTATTTAACAAACATTTTTCAAAAATAAACCACAGCTCTGCCCTCAGTATGCTCATAGCCTCAAAGAGGGGACACCTTGAAAGATAAAGGCAAGAGCTATAGGCATGGCAGAGGTCAGCAAGGGCAGGGTACTCGGCTCCGAGAGTGAACCAGGGAAATCTCAGAAGAGTATGAGGTATTTATTCTGTCGTAGAGTTTAGAGAAAATCTTGGGCTTTTTAGGTATAGCTCATTTCATTCCAGAAATGTGCCCTATCTATGGAAATTTTAACTAAGGTTCTTAATATTAAGGCCTAGAACTAGTAATAATTGCTACTATTTATTGAGTGCCTATCATTTGCCAGATATTTTGTAAGGTTCTTTATTTAAATATCTCTAATTTCTTACTGCAACCCCAAAGTTACATAATAGATAGGCCTATTAAAAAAATAGATAAGACTATTTTCATTTTGCCAGTGAGGAGACTGAAGCTGAAACTCAAAAGTAAAGTTACTTATTCAATAAAGGATACTCAGGATTCAAACCAAGACCCAACTAACTCCAAATCTTATCCTTTATTTACCACCAGTCTGTTATGGGAAAAGTAGCAATAAGCATACCGAAAATTGAGTTTGCTGAGATTTGTGGATCTACATAAAGAAGACAAATTGTGTTTATAAGTGGAGGGTGTCTTTCTGGGAACTTTGATGAATGTGACAGGTACCGGTAGGATACTTATTTGCACTTAAAATTGTGATCAAGTTGAAAAGGCAAAACAGAGTTAGTATTTGCCTGAGACCATAAGTAACCTCTCTTTGAAGGATTGGGACAAAGACAGCAAAGCCAGTGTTCTTTACCTTTGGTGCCCTCTTTGTTTATCATAACGGCCTAGGCATTAGATGAGGTTGACTTTAATCAGAGGATTGGCATGAGGAAGGAGGTGTAGTCATTAGCATTTAGATTGCACTTTATCATCCTTCACCTCCCAGGTATTCTAACTCAGTAAATTCTCAAAGAGCCTGTTCAGATTTTGGGATGGTGATACCTTAATGCCCATAGGTGCCAGGTATTGGTTCATTAACACTTACAAAATCCTTTGAAAGGCATATTAGTCTCTCTTTTCTTTTAAATACAGACTAGAAGCTGAGGTGCATTGAGCTGCAGAGCCAAGGATACAAAGTCAGGTTTTTCTCACCCAAATCTAGAGCTGGATATACTAGCAGGCCGTTCAGAGTGGGCTAAAGGGAGCCCAGTGATCACAGGAACCGTAAAGCTCTGACTGATGGGAAAGTTCTGAAAGGTGCAAATCAGAAGCAGAAAGAAATTAATTAGAATAAATGGAATAATTAGCAGCTGGAGTAGGGACTCTTGGTAAAAATGATGGCACCTGAGTTTAGTTCTCCCCTTATCTCTTCTTGTCATGGTATTGGAGCATGGTCATAATAAATCTGAGATCACTGATGATATCTCGCTCTGGTCCATTTCACAGTTATAAATCAAATCCCTAACCCTAGCCAGTAGTCATAAAGAGAATATGATTGGCTTAGCACAAAACACTATCAGAGCCAGAATTCAAAGTGAACATGTCCTTCTTAGTTGGGAAAATTCCCATTATCTGTGACATGTATGGAGAAAAAAATAACTTTTTTAAAAACCTTACTTTGAATGGTACAACTCTAAGGAAATTGGCTGCTTCCTCTGTTGTAACTACCTTCAAACTTATAATTACTTTTTCAGCGATATGGCTTTTCCGTATCCTGGGGCTTCTCAGTTCAGCACTCTTGACATTTTGAGCTGGGTAATTCTGGCCTTCAGGGAACAGTTTGGTGTATCACAAAGAACTGTGTGCTCAGGTCCTCAGACTTGGGAGATTTGTCACCTCTAACCTGGTGCTTTTTGGGGGAAGAGAAAATATTGGCTGGAAACTGAGTTTGTGCCCAGGACCCCTGGCATGAGGACCAGCAGAAATTTCATAAAGATTGTTGTTCTACCTTGCCCTTTCCCATTGGGCTGCACTGGCATCTTGGATTTATTTCCATTCCTAATCCCTTTCTGTTAACATGGTCTGGGTGTGAGAACTCCAGTCACTTGCTGTGTTTGGGGCAGACAGCATATGGTCAGGTTTCAAATTGCTACAAACCTAAGGCTAAAAGTAACATTCTTAAATAGGCAAGATGGTCAATAAGGCAAGCAACTGGACAATTGTATACTGACTATTGTCCTGATTTCTTTAAACACAAGTCTTGTAGTACTATGTCTTTGGAAATAAATAATTATTAGATACATAAATTATTTTGTTTCTGAAACATCATGTTGAATTTAGCAGTATTATAACCAATTTCCAAAAAATTTGGTTTGCCATAGTTTAACTTATTAAAGAAAAATTTAAAAACAGATGAAAGGGTAAAGAGTCATTGAACCTCAAATCATTTTTAAAGTCACTTAAGTTTAAATAAATTGAAGAGGGAAATAGGGAAATCTTTTTTCCCTTTTTTTTTTTTAAATGGTATTGAGGAGGGAACCAACCATGTGGGTGAGAAGGGCTACAGTACTTCAGAAAGTAAGCCTTAGGCTGGAAGGGGTGAGCATGAGAGGGAGAGGACTGAGAGGTTGCTCATGAATCGAGGTGCTGTGACTGTCCGGGACACCCCCTCTGTCACATTGTATTGGGGCAGGTGCTCTGGGCAGAGCCCTGGAGAATCCCTTGCAGAGAGTGCTGGGGCTGAACTCTTCTTTAGACAGAGCAGGTGTCCCAGGCGGGCCAGCTTTGTTGGTTCTGTGCCCAAGTCCCCAAAACCTTATAGGTCTCAGCTTTTTCATGTGTAATGGGGATAATAGTCGTATCGTAGAATATAGTTTTGAATTAAATGAGTCAAATATTTTTAAATTAAGTTTTAGTTTAGTAACAATATAATCTGTATGTCGACTTTCTTTTTGAAGCTTAGTTGTCAGTAATCCTGAAAAGTCTTTGGGAAGCAATCTGTAAGCTTAGACTTTGCTTCTCATACCTTCAAACACAATTTAAAAACTGTTTGAAATTAAACTCCAAAGAATAGTGGAGACTTCATTTTCCAACAAGTTTTGTGTACAGAATTTCTTTCCAGATGACAATGAGTGAGAAAATCGTTCTTTCAAAGCTTTTGCAACTCAGATTCTTTCTGAGAGCAATTTGCTTATTTACCTTCCATAGTCCCTTTGCTTATTGAAGCCATAGTAGTCTCTGTTCCCTTGAACTTGTTTCAGGGTTTCTGCCATCCTGGTGTCTCCAGTCTGTGGCACTGGTCTTGGGAGCTAAGGAGTGGAATTTCCCAGCACAGAGCCTGACGATAGTGATGAATCCTGAGGGACGGGGCTCTCACTGGGCCTTGCTGGTATCAGCCACTGGGTGGTACTAATGCCAGTTTGCCCAGGCTATATAGGGCTTTTCTTTTAAGACCAGCATCCTCTTTTTTTTATGTTCCTGTACCCAGCCTAAAATTTGAAGGGTAGCAGTAAGGAGGGAAATAAGAGGTGACTTAATCAGATTTTTCTGGTTTGAAGTAGATGACAGGAGAGAGGCTTGTAAACTTGGAGCACAGCTGTTGCCTTCTGCTTACCAGCCTCTGAGTTGGAATTTAATCAGGATCCCTCTGAATATCCTTTCTGAGTCCTTACCCTCAGGATACTGCCTAGATGTGCTGAGAAAATCTTTGCTATTCCCAATAGGGGTGCTTTGGGGTTTTGCCCTTTGCCGAGCACCTCAGGCCTCGGGTTGGCCACTTGATTCCAAGCAAAGTCTCCATTGTGGCATTTTTTTCACTGGACTCTTCTGAAGAGCAAGACTCTCAGCTGTTAAGAGGAGGCCCTCTGCAGGGGACAATGGCTTACCTTGAGTGGGAAATGTGGTAGAGGTGCTTCTGCAAATGGAAATCAGCAGTCCTTTGTGGAAGGGAGCTTCTGCAGAAGACATCATTTGAACTGGAAAGGAGCCCCTCTTTATTTCTTTCCCCTCCCTGAATTCTCTTCAGAAGAGAAATTGTAGTTAACAGCAATGTTCCCTCTGAATATTTCTCTTGGTTTTCTTGAAGGACTGCCACCAACTCCGGTCCAGCTACTCTATCCAGTGTCCAGATTCAGCAATGTCAAATCCCTCCAGCACCTCTGCAGATTCCGAATCCGACAGCTTGTCCGGATAGATCACATCCCAGATCTCCCACTGCCTAAGTACAAGGGGGTCAATAGGGTTGGGGCAGGAGGGAGGTTAATTAACAGATGTTAGTGAGGCCTGTGAGCTGAATTCATAGGCAGAATCTGGCTATATCCACTGGCATCATCCTTTTACTTATCCTTCGTCTTGCCATCTAATTCTAGAATTAGGCAGTTGTAGAATTGAAGCCAAAAAGGAAGGGGAAGAGGGTGTGTGTGTGTGTGTGTGTGTGTGTGTGTGTGTGTGTGTGTGAGAGAGAGAGAGAGAGAGAGAGAGAGAGAGAGAGAGAGAGTGAGTATGAGTGAGAGAGCCTCTCTTCTGCAATTCTCTGAAGGGTGGAATGAAGGTGGTAAGAGGGAGGGAGACTGAACTATAGTGAGTGAGAAAATGGAGATTTTATTAGTTTGGCAGAGTGTAGTGTAGTCTTAACATGTAGGGATTGAAGAAGAAAGGGCTGAATAAAGGGGATCTTTCTTATAAAATCTATATAAATAACACTGTATGTATCCCTCTTATGCTTTTCACAGACCTCTGATCTCTTATATCCGAAAGTTCTACTACTATGATCCTCAGGAAGAGGTATACCTGTCTCTAAAGGAAGCTCAGCTCATTTCCAAACAGAAGCAAGAGGTAGAACCCTCCACGTAGCGAGGGGCCCCCTGCTGGTCACCACCAAGGGTATGAACTCTGCCTCACTGTTCAGCCAGTTGTTTTCTTGATAGTTATCTTTTTTTTTTAAATATATATTTTTATTGTTATTTATGTCTTTTACATTTTGTATTCCCCTTGGGTAGCCCACCACCAATTCACCCGTGATCCATCTCCATGGTCCCTTGTGTTTTTTTCTATTCCATTTTGTGGCCTTTTCCTTCCCTCCCTCCGCCTCCCTCCTCCCCCCCACCCCCACTGATAGTTATCATCATCCATTGGGCCTGTTTCCCTCCCCCACCCCATATATATACCCTTGATCTAGTTATCGATGTATTGATAGAGCTACCAGAGCTGATCACTGAGTCCCCAAGGGGCACAGACCCCCATTGGGAAAAGAGCAGATAGACATAAGAGGCTTGAAGAATATTAAGCAATGTGCAAGCTAATCACTGAATATAAATAAGGAGGACACACAATTTAGTTAAGTGTGTAGCCTTCTCATACTATGACTGCTCAAAGGGGGAAACAGCTTCATCCAAGGGAATGCACACACGCCTTTAAATGCAGCAGGCACGTACTCAGAGCACCACCATATCCCACGACTTAGAATACAGAGCTGTAGAAAAACAGCTCAGTCCTCTATTTAGATCCACTTGGGTCACTGAAAAGTAAACTGTTGAAAAGAATAAATGAAGGAACTCAATCAGGAAGGCTATTCTCCCATTGCTGGGATGAGTTCTTCGCATTTATTTCCACATAAAATATCTTGAAATAGTGGTTAGTGCAGGTGAATTCCCATGAAATTGGGTTGATGTGAACATGGAGGGTAGAAGTAAGGCGGGAACACGTGGGCCAGAATTGTGATCCTGGCGGTGTGGGGCTACGTGCACGATCTCCCATCCCGGCGGGCTGCTGCTATGTGCACTGACCCTCTCTCTCTGCTCTTAGTGTATGGAGTGCCCCTTTTAAGCACAGGATACTTCTGCTTCTCTTCTAACCTTCTCTCGTTTCCCAGTCCCACCTCCCACACAAAGCAAACTGGCGGGGACTTGTAAAGCCACAATAGCAGTGGCTTTAGAATTACAAGGAGCTCTATCTCTCCCCCTTCTCTAAACTCTTCATAACAGGAGAGAGTGACAACTGCTGTTTATGTCCCCTGGGGCTTCCTGGGCCATGGCTAAGGCGAACCCAACAGTGTGTCTCCTCTTGACTCTGGAATTCCCTTATCCTGTGATGTTGAGGGGAAGATTATGAGCCTGACAGCAAGGATTAACAAGGGGAGTAGGGATGAAGAAATCAAGAAATATAACTTTGGGAGGCTGCAGAGTTTTAACTTTGAGGATCCTAGACAGGACATATAATCTCTTATCATATCTGTAATTTTATATAAATTCTACCCTCAGAAGTGACTTCTAAAACATCTAAATGCGATGATGTCTAGGAGGATTTCTCTGCTTGGTGGCTTTGTGTTTGAGATTAGGGTGGGAAGGTAGAAGGAACTAGGGAGGTCCATCTGTGCTACCATGCCCTTGAGGAGTAATGGGACCCTTCAGTTAGAGCATGCTGCTGTTGGTGCTGTATCCTGGGAGGAACCACCTGAACAGGAGCACTTTCCAAGAAAGGCTCAGGATGATGAAGGATGGCTCCAAACTTTATCGTGTGGAGACCACGTGATTAAGAATGTTGAACAGAGAGGTTTTGGATGAGAGGGACTTGACAGCCAAAAGAAATATCTGATCGATTTTCCTAAGCGTGATTACACTCACTGAGTGTGGTTCCAGCGAGCAGCACAAGGACCACAATGGATGTTAAGTATGAGCAGTTAGATTTTAGCCCAACTTTAGGAGGCCCTTTTTAACAGAGAGATCCAAAAATGGAATGGTTTTCCATTGTTTATTTGGAGTGCCGCATTTATTTATTCAGCAAACTGTCTATACACTTGTTAAATTCCCAGTGTGAATTGGGACTAGTGTTCTGAGCAAGATAGTCAAAAGCTCTGTTCTCACCGAGCTGTAATTCTCATAGGGAGAGACAAACAGCAAACATGTAAATAAATGAGTAGACTAACTTCAGTTGACAGTACACATTATGAGAAAAATAAAGTGGGTGAAGTTTAGTGATTAGTAGTGGGATACTAAAGTTTGAATGATCAAAGAATGATTCTGTGTGAGGTGATATTTTAGCTGAGATCTGAATATCAAGGAGTCAATGACAAGAGAACATTTTTTTTTCCTTTATTGCTCATTTTATTTTTATTTTTTTTTCCATTTTTTTTTTTATTGTTATTTATGTCTTTTACATTTTGTATTCCCCTTGGGCAGCCCACCACCAATTCACCCGTGATCCATCTCCACGGTCCCCTGTATTCTCCTCTCCTCCATCCTGTGCCCTTATCCTCCCCTCCCCCCTCCCCCACCGCTGAGTGTCTCTCTCCCACCCGGCCTCCCTATAGTCCTGTTATAAGT
>PVIJ01009215.1:0-41243 GCA_004024925.1 Scalopus aquaticus
AGTCTGTAATTTATTTGTGCTGTTTTTGTTTGGCTTTGATATTAGAGTAATGTTGGCCTCATAAAAGGTATTTGGAAGTATTCCTTCTTTCCTGGAGTGCCTCATGCATATCAGAGAACAATACTGAACTGGAAGTTTTAGCAACATCATTACTCTCTGAGTTGACATTCACCGAAGTTACCGATTTGTCTAGAGGCAGCAGTTTCCAAAACGTTTTTTCAGAAACAGCATTTTTTCCCTAGCACAGTTTATTTACTTGTTTTTCATAGGACCAAACCAGCCACATCTTGACTCTCTGCTTCTGCCCCTTTGGACTGAAACTAGGGGACCTCAGCATGCAAACTATGGGGCAAGAAGTTCCTTTTTTTATATTTTGTGCCGGGATCATATAATGAACCAATGAAGTGCAAGCAAAATGAACCAATCATGTTCATTATGTGATGCCATATGGGCTAGTTAGTCCTAAAATGATCTAATCAGTCATTTAGAACTGAAACTGGTCCAGTCAGGCAGATAGAGTAGGGGGATCCAGAAAGAGGACATAAGGCAGGGCAGGAGCCAACTTAGCGCATTCTGTTCCTGGCCTCCAAAGAAAGAAAAACTCTGTTCCTGGTCTCCAAAGAGAGAAGAAAGACACTGCTCCTGGCCTCTGAAAAAAGACAAAAGATCAGCAGCTGACTTCCAAAGGAAGAAGAGAGCACTCTGTGTCCTGTCACCTCTGAGAAGTGTTAGCTGCTCCTGACCATTTCGCACCACCTCCTGGTGCTCCTGCCTCCATTGCTGTCTGGTCCAGTGACTGGTGCTGTCCAGCCTGGCCTTCACACTGTTGCTGGGGGCTGCTGCAGTGTCATCTCAGCAGCCCCATGGTGAGCACCTCCAGCTGTGGTGAATTGGATCCTGGCCCACTGCTTGCCAGTGTGCCATGAGCTCAGGCCCTTGTTGATGGGACAGCACCATCTTGGATGAGCGGCCTTGTTTTCAGACTTCTGGACACTATGGACACCACCTGGGGTGAGACAGCCAGCCACTTGTGGCCTTAGAACACTTTGCTTCCTATTTGTTAAATAAACCCCATTCATTCTCTCTGAAACTGAGTGACCTTGCAATTGTGCATGTGGGTGAAAACCCATATTGACTTGTCCATTATCTGGCACTGTCCTTTGGCCAGCTTTATCACCCCGTTTCAGGACCAAGGAGAGGGGTACACAATTTAGTTAACATCACATATGTGAACTCATCCAATATTTTGTCTTTATCTTTCTTTTTTTTAAATATTTATTTATTTATGCGTATAAGGTGGGGTGCAGGTCAGAGGTATGGGGCGGTGAAAGGGTTCGCCAGAGACAGAGTGGGGAGCAGTACAGGCAGATCAACCAAAATGCACTGCCGAGGGGAGCAGCGAGCAAGGCCGGAGAGGTCTGCTGTGCCATGTGGGAATCTCCCCGGTTGGGCATCGAACTGGAGCTGCAGCTGCCGACAGCTCCACAGTGCTGCGCTTAACCCACTGCACCATCTGGGAGGCCCTTGTCCTTATCTTTCTGACTTACTTCACTTTACATAATACTCCTGCATTTCTACCATTTTGTGGCAAATGGCAACATTTCATCTTTCCTTATAATTGAATAGTATATTGCTTTGTGTTCTTTATCCAGTCCTCTATCAGTGGACACTTAGTTTACTTTCATATTTCAGAGTTTTTTTTTTATTGTGGAACATATAATTTTTCAAATTGATGATTTTGTATCTTTCAGGTAGAGACCCAAAACTGGGATCACTGAATCATACAATATTTCTTAGGTTTTTAAGAAACATCGTTCAACGATGCCCGGCCGGGGAGATTCCCACATGGCACAGCAGACCTCACCTGCCTCGCTCGCTGCTCCCCTTGTGTCGGTTGATCTGCCTGTTCTGCTCCCCACTCTGTCTCTGGTGAGCCCTCTCACCACTCCTCACCTCTGGCCTGCACCCCAACTTGTATGCATAAATAAATAAATCTTTAAAAAAAATGGCTCCACCAATTTATATTCCCACTAACAGTGTAAAAACGTTTCTCTTTCTCCACATCCTTATCAATTCTTATTGTTAGGAGTCTTTTTGATATAAGCCGCACTCACAGATGTGAGATGGTATCTTTTTTTTTATAAATTGATAAATTTATTTTTAAAATTTGTATTTTTATATATATATTTTACATCATTGTTCATTTTTGAATTTTTTTTTAATTTATACATACAGGAACTGGAGTGTAGGCCAGAGGTGCAAGGGGTGAGAGGATTCACCAGAAACAGAGTGGGGAGCAGAACAGGTGGATTGACTGAAGTACACTGCTGAGGGGAGCAGTGAGTGAGACAGGAGAGGTTTGCTGGCCATGTGGGTTAGCTTGGCTAGGGATCAAACTCATGCTGCAGTGGCTGGTGAGAGCTTGATAGTGCTGAGACTTAACCCCTGCACCACCAGGGAGGCCCACTGTTCATTTTTGTACAATGTATGCTTTCTCCCCTCAGGTGTAGGCCCCATAAAATTCCCACCACCAATTCACCGGTAAGCCATCACCAGTCCCTTGTGCTTTTCCCTCCCCTGTTTTGATCCCTCCCCCTCCCCAGCAGAATGTCTCTGATTTATAGTTTGCTGTTAATTTTGTTTTTAAATTTATTATTGTCATTGTGGTTTGCATACCCCTTATTAGCAGTGGTGATGAGTAGCTTTTCATGTCTGTTGGCCATCTGTATTCCTCTTTGAAAAGGCTCTCTATGTCTACTGTTCATTTTTAAATAGGTTTTGTTGTTATGTTGAATGGGTTTTTGTATACATTTGTTATTAATCTCTTATTGGGTGTGTAATGGTTGAATAAATATCTTCAAGAATTAAGTAGGTTGTCTTTTTCGTCTCAATAATTTGTGACATGCAATAGCCTTTTAATTAGATGCTGTTCCATGTGTTTATCTTCACTTTAATTTCCTTTGTCCTTGGGGTTGAGTCACCAAAGTCTCTACCATTGATGTCATGAAATGTATTCCCAATGTTTACTTCTCTGTATTTTGTTGCAAGTGTTTTATCTAAGTCTTTAATCCATTTTGAGTTTATTTTTGTGTATGGAGTTAGACGGTGATCCAATTTCATTCTTTTATGTGTGTCCATCTAGTTTCCCAGCACCATTGCTAACGGGACTCTTTCTCAATGTATGGTCATGGCTCCTTTTTCATAAATTAGGTATTGACATACGTGTGGATTTATTTTTGAACTTTTGATTCTTTTCCATCTATCTATTTCTGTTTAAAGTCCATCTAATTTTCTTTCAGATTTCTTACAGATTTTTGTGTATTTACTTTGTGATTTACAACTTCACTCTATTCATTTCTTACTTCTGGAATTTTTTTTTTTTTGGTAGAGTCTTAGTATACTAACATGTCATCTGCAAACACAGTTTCACTTCTTTTCCAATTTGGATTATTTTGTCTCTTTCTTGCCTACTTGCAATTGAAGGTTTGGTAGAAATCACTAGTGACATCATCTGGTCCTAGGCTTTTGTTCTTAGGGAGAACAAAATTTACCCTTGAAATTTTAGCACTTGTGATTAGAAAGCTTTTTATTTCTCCTTTTCTTCATAAACCTAGCTAATAGCCTGTCAATTTTGTTTGCTTTTTCAAATAACCAGCTTTTGGTTTCTCTGATCTTTAGAAATGTCTTTTTGCTTTAATTGCTTTGTAAATTTTCTGTTTGGATGACCTATCCCTTGGGTCAGTGGTGTGTTGAGGTCTTTAACAATGATTATATTTTTGTTAATACATTGTTTTAGATTTGTGAATAGTTGCTTTATGTAGTTAGTTGCTCTTATATTAAGTGCATGGATATTAATAACAGTTAAATATTCTGTGATCCCTTGATCATTATATAATGTCCATCTTTGTCCCTGATTACATTTTTCAGTTGAAAGTCTAGTCATTTAATGAGAATTACAGTTTCTCCTTTAATCTTTGAACTATTTGCATGAATGACCCTGTTATTTTTAGTTTGTTTTTTTTCTCTTGTAAACGAAATATCAGTGGCTGCCAGTTTTTCACCCATATTATTAATCTATGTCTTTTAATTGGTGAATTCAAACTATTCACATTTAGGGTGATTATTGATAAGAACTGTTTATCAGTCATTTTGTTTTTGATTATTTTTCTATTGTTTCTTTTTTCTATTTGTTTCTACCTGCTCTTTCTGGATGACCTTCCCTAGCATTTCTGTTAGTTTCTTTGTTTCTATACCTGGGAGTCTCTGTTTTGGATTTTTGGTGATTACCATAGAGGTTTAATTTAAATTCCTATGTCTTAAGTCCTTTATAAGTTAGCATCTGTTCTCCAGCACTTAACTATATAGAGTCTGTCCATTTCTTCATCCTCTTAATGTTTTGTTATTGACTTATAACATTTTTGCTTGTGCTTCTGACTTTGCATTACTACTCTTATTTTGATCAGGAATTTATATTTCTTTTATTGGAGAAGGACTTATTTCAACATTGTTTGTAGGGCAAATCTGGTGGTAGTAAGCTCTTTTAGCTTCTGTTTGTCTTCCTAATTAAATGATAATTTTTCTAAGTTGAGAATTTATGGCTGGGAGTGTTTGTCTTTGAGAATTGTGAACACTTCCTTCCACTCTTCTTATTTGGACAGTGTTTGGGCTGAAGTGTGGGGAAATTCTAATTTGGGAGCCTTTGAATATTATTTTTCTCATTGCTTCCTGCAACATTTTTCTTTCCTTTGATTTTTGACACTATAACAATGATGTGTCTATGTGTAGGCCTAGTTGCATTAAAAATGTTGTGTTCAGCTAAAATTCACAATAAAATCTTAGCAAACCAAATACAACAGTGCATTAAAATAATTATACATCATAAATAGGTAGATTTTATACCAGGGACACAAGGAGGGTTCAACATACAAAAATCAATCAATGTAATTTACCACATTAACAAAAAGAAAGATAAAAACCATATAATCATATCAATAGATGCTGAGACAGCATTTTATAAAATTCATCATCCATTTATAATTAAAACCTTTCAAACCTGGGGATAAATGAGCCATGTCTTAACATAGCAAAAGCCACATATGAAAAACCTAAAGCCAGCATCATTCTCAATGGTGAAAAACCAAAAGCCTTTCCATTAAAATCCATTACAAGACAAGGATGTCCACTCTCACCGCCACTCTTCAACATAGTATGGGGAATCTTACCTAGAGCAATTAGTCAAGAGAAAACAAAAAGAATCCAAATTTGGAATGAAGAAGTAAAGCTATCACTGCTACAGGTGACATGATAATATACATACAGAACCCTAAAAAAAATCTGTGGAAAAATCAATATGCAGAAATCAGTTGCCCCAGATATGCTCTGGGGAAGCCCAATGCGGTCTCACCCACCAGCCCAGTGACTCCAAGCTACCCTGGCAACCATGCCACATGCCTGAATCTGTTCTAAGGAAGGCTCCAGGTATTTACCCACCACCTGGTGAACACTCAAAATAATGAGAGTGGAAGACCCACACCCAACAGAAAGCCCTTACACAGTAGAGAAAAACCTTAAAGTGAACAATGGAGAAAAAGAAAAATACAAATAGTCAAACAGTCCTCAAAGGAGCAATACACCACAGAAAGAAAACAAATCTCTGGAATACCACCATATTGACATGGAAGATCTTTTCTTTCTACTGATGGGTTCTTGGAGGGAGTAAGGAGGAAGGGAAGAACATCATACCTAGTATAAGAATCTACATATACATACATAGTATAGGCTGCATATACACACTGTATGATTAAAGATATGTTTTCTTTAAAATGCTTTGAACTGAGATTCCTGCCCTGATAATGCCCAAATGAGTGCCGGACATTGAAGCTATTGGAAATTATTTAGGATCAACAAGCTAGGGTGTACCATGGTCAAGATAACCAGAAAGCTGATATCAAGTTCGGGAGGTTAAATGTGATGAATACCAGAAACATCAACTGTGATAGGCTGTTTGTTTATGACTGACTTTCTTTGTTTAATGCAGTATAAAAAGACCATCTCAATATGAGATATCAAAATGGTTTCTTCAGAGTGTTTTACCCACTGTTTTCCCAGATAACAGGCCTTTTTTCTAAAAAATAAAAATACAACTTATAGATGCTATTACTGTGTCTGCTTATTAGCTTTCTGTAGTGACAACTCAAAAAACCCAGCCTATTCTGCTATCACTGTCAGATAAGGAATTCAAAATTGCCCTAATTAAGAAAATCAATACAAACATAATGCAGAACAACTTAGCAGACCCATATATAATCAGAAAAAGAAGTAAATACTATGAGAAACCTCTATCAACAAACAGAAGATCAAAATTGAAACATAATACAAGAAAATAATGCAATTGCAGAATTCAAAACGCTCAATGGAGGAGGTAAAAAAATTCAGGGAAAAATGGATGTAGAATAAGCCAAATAGAAGAAATAAGAATCGAGATACAGAAAGGAAAAGATATACAATGGATAAAGAATGAAGAGACACTTCAAGAATTATGTGACACCACGAGACATGGAAATATAAGAATCACAGGAATTCCAGGAGGAGAAGAAGGAGAAGGAAATTGAAAAATTATTTAAAGCATTAATGGAAAACAACTCCCCAAACTTGAAGAAGGAACTGACCTTAAGAATATAGGAAGCTAAACAAGTTGCATAGTAGTAAAGCTTTGAGTCCAAGACAAAGAAAAAAATATAATGAGGGAGAAGAAAGAGGTAACCTATGTAGGAACCCCATAGGCTAACACTGAACTTTTCGGAAGAAACAGTACAGGAAAGAAGAGAATGGAATGATACATGCAAAATACTACAAGACAAAAAAGAAAAAAAGCCATTCTAATTAAAGCAGCATGGTATTGAAATGAACAAACAAACAAAAAACAGACACATAGATCAATGGAATAGAATTGAGAGCCCAGAAATAAAACCACAAATATGAACAAATGACTGATGACATTGGAGTGAAGTATATACACTGTGCAACAAGGAAAATTTATTCAATAAATAGCATTGGGAATACTGGGCTGCCACATGCAAAAGAATCAAACTAGACCACTATCTCACACCATACATTAAAGTCAAGTCAAAATGGATTAAAAAAATATGTAAGATATGAAACCATAAAATATATAGAAGACAGGAAAAACACTCCATGACATAAATTTCAGAAATATCTTTGAGGATTCACCAAGCAGCAAGGAAAGCAAAGGAATATATAAACAACTGAGACTACATCAAATACAAAAGCGAGATAGTAACCAAAACGAAGAGCCACCTTACTGAATAGGAGAAAATATTTGCACACTATACATTATCCCAGGGGCTGATATCAAAGATCTATCGATATAATGAGCTTATACAATGCAACAAAAACCAAAGAAAAGAAACAAATAAAAAAATGCAGAGGAACTAAGCTGGCACTTCTCCAAAGAAGATATGCAGATGGCGAACAGACTTGAGAAAATATTATCATTAATTACCATGAGACAAATGCAAATCAAAACCATAATGAGATACCACTTGACACCTTTGAGAA
Organism: Scalopus aquaticus; assembly: GCA_004024925.1. Classification (NCBI taxonomy): domain Eukaryota; kingdom Metazoa; phylum Chordata; class Mammalia; order Eulipotyphla; family Talpidae; genus Scalopus; species Scalopus aquaticus. The sequence continues at coordinate 7,579 of PVIJ01009215.1, forward strand.
TGGCCCACGTTAAAAAAACAAAAAACAAGTGTTGGAGAGTTTGTGGAGGAAAACATACACTCTTAGACTGTTGATGGGAATGTAGACTGGTCACTTTAGAAAGCTGTGTGGAGCTGTCAAAGGATTAAAAATAAATCTGCCATATTTCCCAGCAATTCCACTGCTGGGTATGTACCCAAATAATTCAAAAGGAACCTTGCACTCCTATGTTTATCGCAGCACTATTTATAATAGCCAAGATATGGAAATAACCTAAATACCCCAAAACAGATGAAAGGATCAAGAATATGTGGTACATATACATAATAAAATACTACTCAGTAATAAAAAAGATAAACTCATGCCATTTGTAGCAACATGGATGGAGCTAGATGGGAATATACTATGCAAAACAAATCAGAAAGAGAAAGATAAACATGGGATGGTTTCACTTATATGTGGAATATAGAGAAAACAAACAAACAAAAAAGATCATACAAAGAGAAGCCTTGAGAATTGACCATAAATCTGAGGCATGGGCCCCCCTAGTGGCTATGGAACTGTTGGCAGGGGCGGCGCAAGTTCGACACCCGGGCGGGGAGATTCCCACATGGTGCGGCAGACCTCTCCTGCCTCGCTTGCTGCTCCCCCAGCAGTGTATTTCCATCACTCTGCCCGTTCTGCTCCCCACTCTGTCTCTGGTGAACCCTCTCACCACCCCACATCTCTGGCCTGTACCCCAGCTTGTATGCATAAATAAATAAATCTTCAAAAAAAATCTGAGGCATCCAGGAGGGGAAGGGGAGAAACAGAAAAAGGGGGGGGGGGCGCACACTGGACTATGATTAAGGCTACCAGCAGGGGGATCTGGTGGGGTGGGAGCAAAGGGGTGTCGAATAGATGATTACTGGGATTTGACAGTGGATGTGATAAAATAATATGCAATTGTAGAGGTGTAAATCTGTACTCCTAAGACATATACTGTGCTATAAATCAACATTACCACTATATATATATATTTTTTAAATGTTCGATGTCACTTATTATAAGGGAAATGCACATCAAACCCACACTTAGCCCTTTGAGAATGGCTTTTATCAAAAAGAGTGGAAACAACAAATGTTGATGAAGATGTTGAGGAAAATAACCACTCACCTACTGTTGATGGGAATGTAATTTGGTAGTTTTCATGTGAAATGGTATGGAGATACTTTAACAAAATTAAATTGGAAATCCCATATAATACAGCAATACCACTGCTAGATGTTTACCCTAATAATATGAACACTCTAATATGAAAATTTTGTGCACTCCTATGGTCATAGAAACATTATTCACAATAGCCAAGTTGTGGGACCAACCTAAGTGCCCAATGACAGATGACTAGATAAACAGATTGTGGAATATATGCTTACTGGAAATTACTCATTACTGATAAAGATGAAATAGTGGCTTTTGGGGAAAGTGGATGGATCTTGATGTGATCATGCTAAATGCACGTGAAATGACTCTGATAACGCCAACAGAATAGACATCGTTGATCTGAGATGCCTGATATAGCCTTGAGTATCTTCCCAGTGGGTTATGGGACGCTTTATAGAATACACAAACTGTTGTGTATTTGGGGTTCTCAACCACCTACCAAATATGATATGGAGTACCTGACATTATGTGGTAATACCTTACATCCTAACTGTCCTAAAGCTATTAGCACCCTGTGACAACAGCATGACTGGTGGATAAGACTGCAGTGGGTGTCACACAGAGCAATGAGATGTATGTAAGAATGGGGCAGAGCTTGCACAAGGTAAATTTCTTGCAAATAAAGAAAGACATGACCCTGAAAAAGAAATTTTATTGCAAGCAGAAAATCTAAGAGGAATGTTATTTCAAGCAGAGAGTAAAGGTTGGGAGGCAACTTGGAAAGGAAATGATAGTTTATTCAAATAGTTAGCATTTGTTTCAATACTGGAACTACTGGAACTCTTTAAAAACGCATGACCTTATCAAAATTTATGAAAATACAGTTAGAAATTATTATGTATGCTGGAGTATAGTTCTCAATATCCCCACCTACACAGTCTCTGTAGAAACAGATTGGCCAAAAGAAAAGTTTACTGTTGGAGATAATGAGTTAATTCAAATCTTAACCAAGTCTAATCAGATTTATGATAAGGTGCAAATAACTAGGTCAAGGTAGAAAACGTATTAAAACAATATTACAAAACAGTATTATAAAACATGTACTGGATTCTTTGGATGATTAGGAATTTTTTGGGGGGTCATTCACTTTCTCACATAACTTTAGAAAAATAATTGCAATGAAAATAATTGTAATCCTAGTTAATTTTTTTTCTCACTAATGTGTAAACATTATCAATTATGTCGTTATTCACATCACAATCAAAACTGTGCTAAACTAATTGATCACACTGAATTCTTGGACACAGCAAATTTAAGATGTAATATGGCATTGAGGTTAAAAACGGAGAGTAGGAAGGCAGTGGGGTTATAGAACATGTAAACAGAAACTCTGGTTAGTTGGCAGTCAGGTCAATGGAGAATGAAGATTTCCAGAAGGATCAGTAAAACATCATCCAAATGGTCATCAATGTGAGAATAATTGTGACCAAAATGGAGGAAAATTATTAATCAGAGCTGATAATTAAGTGGGCATCCCTCTCCCTGGTCCCAACTAACACATGCAAATCAACAATCAATACGTAGAGGGTCTGATGCTGAAGAAACTTGTGCACAGTGAAAATGCTGTGTCTGTGAGAAAGAAACTTTTCAGAAACTGCTGCCTCCAGACAAGTTAGCAGTTTCAAAGAACATCAACTCTGAAGTATGTGACATTGTTAAAATCTCCAGTCCCAGAAGGTAAGACTCTAAATGGATAAGTAAATTGTAACAGCCCTCTTTGTTTTTCTCAATGCAAAGACAACATTCTTGCCTGGATTTTCTTTGTAAAATTCCTTGAAATGTTTTCCTTGCAAACTGTGTAAAATCATTGAGAAGCTCAGCGTTTGAGCAGCTTTCTGAGTACTATTTGGAGGGTATTTCCAGGCTTGAGTCTTTTGAATCTTTAGTAAACACACTTTTTCTTGGTTGAATCTATGCAAACCAAAGGTGGTCAACTCCCACCTTCTTACAAAAACTAACCAATGACTTGTTTTCGGTGATTTTTATCTTCCCATTCTCAAATTTCATGTACATAGAATTTTTAGCGTTCCCTTTTCTTTCACTCAGCATGTTTTGAGGTCTATCTATGTTGTGTATATTAATATTTCCTTCTCTTTTATGGCTGAACAGTAATATATATTGAGGCACAGGAAAATTTTTTTCTACCCCATCTGGGTTCTTTTAAGGCTGGGTGGAGCAACAAATTAACATCAAACACATTAGTAGTAGAAAATGCAAACTTTAATAGTGTATTTATGAAGAATTTACAAAATTGTAAATTCTTTTTTTTCTTTTTATAATTGGGGTAACATTGGGTTTACAGCATTGTTTGTGTAAAAAATAATGGAGTAGGTATTTATTCAGTTTAGGGACCTGAGCCATCAAGGAGAGAGAAGGGTTCACATATCAGGCAAGGGAAAGATTGCTTTATCCTTTATCAAGGCTCTCAGATAAAGAAGACATGTTCACTAATAAACTTATATCTGGATGAGAGACCCCAACCTATATTCTTCTTGGTCACAAAGTGGGGATGGGCAGTGACTGCTTCTCTGGTTAAGAAAAGTGTAGCCGCTCAGGCAGTCAGGAGCTCTTCTTTGATATGGGAAGACTGGAGGACTCGGGCAAGAGCAGAAGTTTCTCCTCGCCTTCGGGGCCCTCACTGTTCTTTTCACTGCACTCTTGCTGAACACACATCAGAGGCAGATGGCAGAGAAAGGGGAGAAAGTGTACAAGGGACTGTCGTGATGGATCACAGGTGCTGTGTTGGCGGGAAAACTATGGGGACTACACCAGAGAGAAATCAAATACTATCCAAAAATTAACAAAGATGTAAGAAAAGAAATAATTCAACTATCTGCACTCCTAAGTAATGGTAATAGTCTTCTTGAGACTCACTATTCCTTTACTGACTTCTAGCTCCTGTACCAAGGTGACAAATGGACACTCTGGGCAGACTGAGGAAAACAGACCAGACACTTTTGGGGAGACTGACCCCACATTAAATAGGCACATATTTTCATTTTCTTTTTTAGGTTTCAATGTTTGCATGATGTCAAAAGGATTAAAGTTTATATAAGGGGGAGAAAATAATAAGGATTGTTTGTGAGCAAAAACTTAAAGGTCTCAAAACAATTCAAAGGCTATATTTAATGTTTTCTTTCTATTCTTTTTATATCCTAATAATATACCAACATTACTATATTACTCAAAAGATAGTAAAGACTTGTTCTTTGACGTGCTGAGACATTAAATTATAAGGAACAGCAGCTGTGTTTTCACAATTCTGTTTCTCAAACATGCAGTCCAAAGGCAATGTGGTGATAAGGTAACAGTGACCTTGGGGACAGGTCACTGCTTCCATAGGGACTTGCCATTTCTGCCAAACAATGTAGTAGGAATATTACCAGAAAATTGACTTGCCTGTGAAAAATCCTCACAATTCTTAGCTTGTAAAAAAGATAAAAGTCCACTGTTACGTGCAAAATAATATGCTAGTTATACAGCCTGGGAGGTAAGTGTCAGTCCAAATGCCTTGTCCTGCTTTCATTCCAGGAGTCCGTTTGTCGCAGGTCTTTTTTATATTCCCAAAGTACGTAAGACAGCTATCTCAAGTTCAAGTCTTCTTTCCAGTGAAATAAAAAATACAGTATTGATATCATTTACTTGATGATAAAATAAAACCAGATGAGTAAGTTTTTTATTTTCTGATAGTATTTTAGTTGTGTTTAAAATTTGTGATCCTCAAGGTAATAAAAACCTGCCAAGGAATTAATTTTGCAAATCTGCAAGTCTATGAACAAATTCTTTGTTCAGAGTCAAAGATATTAGAAAAGAACAAAAATTCCTGTGTGTCTCAAGATTATGAAGGACACATAACTGATGCTATCCTTCTCTTGCTGCCCGTGGGCCAAGTAGATCTGTCAAGGGGTGAATGTGAGCTCTCCGTAGAGAACATGCGTCAGATTTCAGCGTGTGGTTTCTGTGCAGATGAAGTCTCTGAAGATTTTGTGAGAGGTCTCTGAGAGACCACCTGAAGTCTCTCTGTTGTCGTCTCTGGGTAAGACATCTGTGTGATGGTATGGGGAGGGTATCTTTGGAACGGCTCGGATAGGTTTCTGTCGGAGGTCTGTGGAGCCAACACGAGACCTCAGTGTGAGGTCTTTATGGGGCAAGCGATGGTCTCTGTGGAAGGTATGTTGTTGAGAGGTGTCTCTGGGTGGTTCTGTTTATTGTCTCTGTGAGCGGTCTCTGTGTGGGTCCATCTCTGTCCTTACTGCACCTTATGGAGGACTGAGCAGGGGAACGATAAAGGTAAAGGTACCAGTTCCTTCCTTTTTGTTACTGTTCCTTCAGTACCACCTGACTATGACACTGCTCTGGACAATAGTCTAACTTTGCCACGGTCCCAGCACCCAAACATCCCAGTGTCTGAGAGGACCCAGCAGTAGCCATGTTCAGGGTTCCAGTTCTGTGCCACCCTATCTTCAGTTCCCAAGAAAACAGGCACAGAACTTGGCTCCAAGGCGAAACCAGAAGTATTAACAAGACAGTGCTCCTCTTCCCCAAGTTCCAGTTCTACATGTTGGTGTGTGGACAGGTGTGGACAGGGGGGAAACAGCCTGATTCTTATTATCATTTGGGTCAGAAGCACCACCTTGAATGGAGCAGGATTCACCAACATCAGACTGACAACCCCTGCAACCATGCCCAGTGCATGCCTGATGTTTGGCTCAAGGCATGGGAAGCGCTCTAAGAGAAAGTCCTCCTGTTTGCTAACTTTCTTTCATGAACAGGGGCCTAAAACAGAGGAAAGTCACGTTAGAAGCAGAGAGAGCAGCGGACCACTCCTGCACTGTTTTAGACAAGTCACTCCTGGCCCATGTGTGACAATCCTAGTTGTCTCTTCTCCTGCAGAGCTCAGGGATAAGCAAGGACTGGAGCCAGATGGGATTTACTATATGACCCCAAGCCAGTCCCTTGGACTGTTTTTTGTTTGTTTGTTTGTTTGTTTTTTTGCATATAAGCTGGGGCGCAGGCCAGAGGTGTGAGGCGGTGAGAGGGTTCACCAGAGACAGAGTGGGGAGCAGAACAGGCAGGTGACCGAAATACACTGCTGAGGGGAGCAGTGGGAGCAGGAGAGGTCTGCCGGGCCTTGTGGGATTCTCCCCGGCTGGGCATCGAACTCGTGTCACAGCTGCCAACGGCTCCACAGCGCTGCACTAACACGTTGCACCACCTGGGAGGCCCCCCTTGGACTTTTTAAGCCCCCCCACTCCCCTGGGCCTCTCTCTTGGGCCATATGTTTGTCAAGGTCACCAGACTGAGAGTCAAGTCCTGGGTTCCCTAGTTCATTTACACCTGTTTTTAAATCTGTTTCTAAAATTCAAGAGAAAATAATATTCAAGCTTATTAAATACATTGATAAGAGATTAACCTTCCCAGATTTGCTTTACTGTAGATCAGTTTGAGCCCAAAAGTAGCTCCTATAGGTCTATGGGCTGGGAGCTGGGGCAGAGTGAAGACCAATGTCACAGTGAGCAACTGGGCTTCTATCTTCTCCCCTCTCAGCCTGTAGGTGGCAGTGGGATGTCGGGGGGCTGTTTGTTTCGCTGTTCTATTCACGGCTGCTCTTATGCCACTTTGCCTCTTTCCTTGGATCCAACTTTTTCAGTTCTTCATCTCCATCCCACCCTCAGTTCACAAATTCCAATCATCAGATAGTTTCTAAACACAGTCACATTTCTGTTCTATTCACCCAGAACTCCTTCCCTGGGGTTAAGATAGAGGGGAAGGCTGGTGACCCATGAATATGAGTATTCATTCCTTTGGGCCAGGGGTAAACAGCAGCTTCCCTAAACCTCCTCCGCCTGTGGACGGAGTGGATGTGGCATCCTTGGGGCTGCACTAGAGCACTGGAAAGTTAGAAGGAGGGACACTGACATGTCATTAGGATGAGCTAAGAGGAGTCTATGGGGCATGTTTAAAAAACAGCCTGTATCAGGGAGAAAAGGGGCACCTAAAGGCAGATGTCATCTATCCCCCACCTACAGATCTAGGGGTAAGACTTCACTCACCTCTGATCTGACAGCCCATCTCCACCCACTCCCATTTTGTGACATATGAAACCACTCAGCTCTGACACTTCCCGGAGCCTGATTGGGAATATCCAGTTCTAATGTCTCCATGAACCTATCCTGTCCCATCGGCTAAAGTTTAGGGAGTAGTAAAGACAGGGGAAGATGGATTGAAATAAATTCTAGGGTGAGATCTTCATAGGTGTTTCTCATGTTTTATAGTCATTTTTGTTGTTTATATATAAACAAACACAATTGCAATGAAAGGATTTGGAATAAGGAGCTAGCTCCCAACCCCAATGTCAACCTCCCTCTATGGTCCATCCCTTCAAGAAGTCAAAGTACATCCCAAAAGCAACACAGGCAGAAGTCACAACATGGTGCTTTTATGAGAAAAAACATATCTAGGGGAACATTAAACATCCTGGATATGCTAACAAGGAGAATGTTTTCTCTACATGGGTTGACTTTTTCCTTGGAAACACGTTTTCCTATTAGGAAGGGCTAGAGAAGCATTTTATAGTTGACCAGGAAAGACACCTCCCTGAAAAGGACAGTGTCGTGGGCAGTGGTGATAGCAGCCCGGAGCAGCTGCAACCGTTGGCCCGTGTTGGCAGGTACTGATGGGAGACACAGTCTTCATGGGGGCTGTCGATGGGATATCCGCCAGGTCAGGCTCATCATTGAATCTTACACTTTTTGAGGACTGTCGGGGTTTGACTTGCTTTTCCCTGGTAGAATAATTCTGGTTTTGGAGAGTGACTTGGTGACTGCGGGTTGTAGGACTCTTTTTCCCTTTCTCTGAGTGGAAGGAAGACCTGTAAGAGCAGCAACCTCCACATGCTGAGGATTGGAAATCCTGTTTGTGTTCACTTAATTTTATGGCTTGACGCTCCTGGTGAAATGCCATTTTCTTCTCTAGAATACGTCCAACAGCTCTCATGAGTGCCTGAGCCTCTGCAGTCTCACCATCCATAATAGATTTGCTTTTGCCTGACCTTTGTCTCTGGACTGTAGATAATGAGGGTTTGCATCTTTGCAGACGACCCTGACCTTTGCCTTTCTTACTGGAGAAAAGCCACTGAAAAAAGAGCCTCATCCCCTTTCTGAAGAAGCTTTCTGGAGGAACTTGTTTCTGGAGGCATCTGCTCCCAACAGAGTTTACTATTCTGATCTGGATAGGGTGATGCCAACTTCCAACCTGAGAGGTCTGCAATTCTTCACACCCTTCGTACTCTCCATAGTCAGGCATCTTGTAGTCTTCGCTCTCAAAAGTAGAGTCGGCTGCCTTGCTCTGCCTCTTCCATGCATCCTGAAGTCTCAGGATCCTGAACTCCTGATGCTGTGGGCTGCTCCTTTGGTCTGCTATGAAACCATGTATCACAGGGGCTACTACATCTGCACAGGATATTCTCTGGAGATGGCAATGGGGCACCCAAGAAACCAAATTGTCCTCAGTAGGGAACACATATGTAGGATAATCTATATATTGTTTGTCTGATTTTATCTCTGCTTTGAACTTAAGCTGACTTGCAACTTCTATATTAAGGCATGACTCTCCTGAATCTTGGGAAACATACATTCTAGGAAGTAGGGGGCTTTCACTGGTCATTGGAGACTCTAAATTCCTCATAAGCACATTTCCAATTGGGAATTTTGACAGCATACTGGATCCCAAGATGTCTCTAGACCGTGGTTGTAGAGCAGTGGATTCCTCAACTTCTAACTCCTCCCTGGTTTCTTGGGACCTTAAAGATTGAAGTCCTGAGTTCATCTCTGCTGTTTTTACCCTATAGCAGGGGTTTTGTGAATCCCAACCCCCAGTCTCCCCTTTTGAGTCAGATAATTTCGTAGTTCCACTCTGCCAACTTCCGACCTTGTGGTCAGATGTGTAGGAGTGAGGAGACAGCTTGCCCTCCTGTCCAGTCAGAAGTGTTTCTGAGGGCTCATGGCTGCCCCCAGGTAAGATCCTTCCCAGGTCACACACAGATGAGGGAGCAAGGAGAGGCCTCGCCAGGGGGAGACCTGATTCTTTTGTTATCTTTTCTCTCGGATGGGCCTGAGAAAATTCTTCCTGGGACATGGCAAACTTGACTCTCGAGTGGGCCCTAGGTATACAGGTGGCTGAGAGGGGAGAGTCAAATTGCAGAAGGGGCAAGGATTGAGTCCTTTTTTTAAATTTAAAGCAATTTATGGGCTTAAGGACTTTGAGAGGTAAGCCCCACCTGTGTTTGACCCAAAACCGTATAATATGTGATTCTAGTATCTCCCGAGTGTAGGGATTGAGGAAGGGAATCCTATGGGAGGTGTTCACACAGGCTTCCGAATCCTTCAATACTCTTAGATTTCTTTTTTCCTTGTATTTTTTAAATGTGGGGAAAATGTGAGTGACAGCAACCCAGGATCGCTGTGCATTCACAGGCATCAAATCCTCCCTGACCTGTCCCGACTTACTGCCCATATGTGTTTTTAGGACATGTTCATCACTTCCTGACTCACTACTTAAGGGTCTCAGGTCATTTACTGAATCTTTAAAGTTCACCCCCAAGGGCTTTCCAAGGGAGATGTCTGAGCCTGTGGTATTATCTTTTGAGACCTTTCCCAGAATCCGTCCCAGACCCTGGCCTATGTCCTTGGTTGGCTGGAACCCCACCTTCTGTGTGCCCCCGCTGCTTTCACCTGTAAGTAGAGAGGTCTGTGACCTTCCATAATATCCCTTTGTATTTGTTAATTTACTCATGTTTGGTAATTCACACTGAAGATGTTTTAGTTCCAGAGATTCTTGGATCCTTTGGGGCAGCTCCCACCGGTGTTGGATGAGCCATTTTTGGAGGTGTTGCTCTAGTTGCTTCCGGAGTTCGGGACTGATTGGAAAATTCTCAGGAAGAATGGAGACCACCCAGTTGTCCTCAAAAAGGTTGGAATTGAAGACACTAAAGATTTCCTGAGATCTTTTGTCTACAGAAGCTAAAGGCCACCCACATTCTAGTTGCTTCTGCAATAGGGGCCATTTCAGATGTTGAGCCTCAGCTGGGATGGGAGATTGTGGCTCATTTTGGGCTGTAGGGCAAGACATTCCACAATCTCTGATCTGGGGTGAATGTGTTAGGGTTGGGAGAGAGGATTGAAGAGGAACCTGTATCTGTACCTGAGCCTGAGATAGGGGCTGGAATTGAGGTATGGTTGAAATAAAGGGTTGAGATTGGAACTCCAGATGAGACAAGGGCTGGGACTGGGAAAGCAGTGGAGATATTTTAGCCTGAATTTGAACTGGACAGGCATTTGTAAATCCATTGAATAAGAAAGAGGGAGACTGAAGTGCTGAAGAACTCTCAGAAATCCAGGCAGTAGCCACAAGGGATTCACTGTGCAGAGAGGGGAGACCCCAGAAAAGTTGATTGTATTTCTGTTGTAGATGGTCTCCTAAGACCTTGGGATATGAGAGCTGCTGAGAGCCAGGTAGCTGTTCTGGTTTGCCTTCTGTACTCCAGAAGGACTGAGGAGTTTTGGTGTTTTGGTTAGCACCCAGTGATTTAAATATGTTACCCAAAGAATTCAGGTGGTATTCCGGATTCATTTGTTTTGAATATGATCCATCTTCTTTTTCTTTCCAAACCTTGATGTCTACTATCTTTGTGGCTTGTATCTCCAGGAGCTCCTGGTCATCGGAACTGCGCAGAGAGAGGCTACCAGTCTCTGTCTGTCTGCCTGTGGAGTCTCCACAGAACAAGGCCCCTGCTGGGTCGCAGGAAAGGCGCTCCTCCTGGGACTCACAGTGTGATGAGGTTGAGCGGCATAAGGCTATGGTGGCTTTCTGCCACCAGGTCAGAGCTGATACAGGACAACTTGGGCGGCCAATACCTGCAACTGGCCAAGGGGTGTGTGGGGATGAGGTCTGTGGGAAGGTGTGCAGTGGGAGTACCAGCGAGTCACAGTGAGGAAGAGTCAGAGTGGAGTCTGGTGATGAGGCAGAGGTAACTGGGGGAGGTGAATGACTGTCCCCTGCTTCAAGGGGGTCTGGCAGTTGAGGGGAAAGGCTTTCCGGGGGAAAGAAAGGCTCTCGTGACTCAGAGGCTCTCATGGGTGACTGTGAACTAATACAGTGTAAAGGGGTCATTGGACCCTGTGGGAAGGTGGAGGCCAGAGGTAGAGGGTGCTCATTTGGAAGAGCTGGGGAAGTTGATGGGGACATTGGGGGGACAACATTGTCTGCACGTTCCATGCATGACCAGCGGGATCCAGCAGGTGCTGCTTTGCTTGTCTCATCTGGGTGGTCTTGACATGAAAGCTGACGAAAGCCTCCCTTGTCATGGCACTTCCCCAGTTGGCTGTAGAAGATAGGAGGTACACGCTGCAACCAGGGCTAGAAAACACTAGGAAGCCTGGGCAGGTCAGGCAGGCAGAGGCACCAGCAGTGGCCTAGGGGCTATTCGCTGCTCCCAGGCTTCCTTCACAAGGTTCTTGCTATTCCTCACCCCGGGGCTCTAACCACACCCTGTCCCTGTGGCTCACCCTCCCAGGTCAGCCCCTGCCAGCAACCTTGGGGTCACGCCATAGGCTCTGACAGGAAAAAGCACGCTGGAGAGAACAGGGGTAACTTTTTTACCTTTGCAGAAGTGAAACCAGGTTGCGAGCCGCCTCCAGTTCTTTCAGGCAATCTCTACAAGCTGGAAATCAGTAGCTTGTGTCATCAATAGCTTGTGGTGAAGGTAGGGGCTTAGGGGCGTGGCAGGAGTCTGAGTGCAATATCCCTCTAAGGGAGAACTTTGGGGGATTCAACTCTGGAGCCCAGGCATCAGTATTCTCGGCCACATGATCCCTGACAAGTCATAACCAGGCTCGTGATGGAGGCACTTTGTCATTTACAAAGTCATTTCCACCCTGAGGCCTCCATGTCGGGGAGAAAGGGCAAGGATCCCCAACTAGCGGAATCTGAAGGAGGTTAAACAACTCATCCCCGTTTGGACTTTAGGCCCCACCTCCCGATTCAGACGCTACCGTGGTTCTACACCAGCCTACAAACCCTGGCTGGGCAACAAGCCATTTACAGGCCTCCTGTGACTTCAAGAATGGAAACTGGGAGGTATCCAGTTTCTCTCTCTTTCCTGGGAGTCTTCCTAAAGGCTCTTTCCTGAGGAATGGGCTGTGCCACTGACATCCTCAGAGATCATGAAACTGTGGCTGCAGGCACAGGAGAGGGGGTGATGAACGCCCGTGCAGTGCAGGCTCTGTGATAGCTCACCTGCCACAGCTTCACTTTTCTTCCTGCTCCTGTTTCTCCCCTTTGGCTCCCTTGGATGCTGAGAAAGTAGAAGAAATGAGGGTCAGTGACCCAATTCTCATTCTCCTCTAGAAAAGTTATAGGACTTTCCATATTTATCTAATGCAGCTCTGCGTTTTTCCCTTACCATTTTTTGTTTTTTAAATTTGTGTTATTTTTTATTGAAGTAATGTTGCATCAAAACATTATCTAAGGGGCTTCCCTGGTGGCAAAAGGGGTTAAGTCTCAGCACTACAAAGCTATCAGCAGCCACTGCAGCACGAGTTTGATCCCAGGGGAATTTGATCCCTGGCCAGGGAACTACCCACATGGCGCAGCAGACCTCTCCTGTCTCACCTACTGCTCCCCTCATCAGTGTATTTCATTCAATCCGCCTGTTCTGCTCCCCACTCTGTCTCTGGTGAATCCTCTCACGCACATCCCCACACCTTGGTCCTACACCCCAGCTTTTGTATGCATAAATAAATAAATATTTTTTAAAAAACATTAGGTAAGTTTCCAGTTTATGTCATTATAAACCCCTTTGCTTGCTTTTAAATTGGATCATTTACATTTCTTTGAAGAATATAAAGAAGGAATTTCTATGTGAGATACACTGAGTTTCTTCCCTCACTCTTCTTTTACTCAATAAATACACTCATCCTGAGACCAACAGGCTGGTCCGAGCTCTGTCAGAACCCTTTTTCCTGAGACCTGAATTCTACTCTCATCCCTGCTCTGAGACCCTCGGACTCAGCACTGTCCTCAGATAGGTTCCTCCCCAGACGAAAGACTGGGACCAAAGTCACCAGCCATGGAAACGGAAAGGCAACTGGCAAGCCAGTGCTCAGGAGCCTCCCTCTGGCAGAGATCCCAGCTCAGTCACCCAGCACTGGGCTACTAATCACTGACTTTGGTACTTTACCCGGGAGCCCTCTGCTCTCTCTGGACACCCATCCTGAGATCTTCAGATGGAAATACAAGTGCCCACTCTAAACCATGCCTGACCTAACTTGTTTCATCTCAAGAGTCTCCCTGGGTGATTTGGAAAAGTGGAACTAAGAAAAAAAGAGATAATCTCTATTGGGCTGAGCAAAAGATTCCTTACCTCCCTGATGTTTCTATGTTTCCTAGATGGTGGTACAGATGGCGTGCCCTGGAGGCAGGGGAGTAACAGGAGGAAGAGCCCCAGTCCACACAGGAAGGCAAAGATGGTGTCAGTCCCCCAAGAAGTAGGGCCAAAGCTCAGCCAGGTAGCACCACTGCTTTTCAGAGGAAAGAGATAATTCTCCATCTTCGCAATCGCACTGCTTCCCTCAGGCAACTGAGCCCTGGGGGTTCTCTTGGAGACAGAATCCCAGGCTGCATCACAGAGCTGTGGCTTTGTCACAAAGGGTTCCTAAGGGTGGGGGAGGGGGTATTAGGAGCAGGTAGAAACCATAGCTCCTCCCCCACCATCCAGCCCAGAAGATCTGTCCACACTCTTGAGAATCTAAATCCGTTTCAACGGTACTTTCATCTGGTCAGAGATATCTTAGTCAATGTTTTATTCATTCCACCAGACACCCAGATATTACCTGCTTCCTTTTGTTCCTTAGAGGTCATGATTTGAGGTCCATCAATTTCAAAACCCTTGAAAATCTGAAGTTGACCTCAGAATTTGGGCTATTTCCAAGGAATTTTTACTCTGAGGATTTCCTCTGTCCTCAGCTCCAAATTCCTCACATAATGTTTTTGTCTCCGATTAATGCATGCACAGTTCTTAAATTTCTTTCACACTTACTTAGTTTTATGAATTTTTAATAATTTATTTTGTCCAATTTTTGATCAGTTACTCACATACAGAACAAAATAATTTATTCAAAAATCGTAAGTCTAACAATTAAAGACTTTTATAAGTAGATAAGCCTTCAAATGGTATTTTTCTAAGTTTGTGGCATTTATAATTCAGGAGTTAGTAAAGCTTTAAACTTTACAAAAAGTTTTGGGACATACTGTTCATACACAAACAAATTCAGCCAGTATTTTCAAATCCAAGAATCCACCATTTTCTTGCATATGTTGTCTTGACCTAATTGCTCTAACAAAATACCTAGATTAGGTAGACAAAGACAGAATTTTTCTTCCTTCTTTCTCATAGTTGGAAAGAGATTGGAAAGTTCAAGATCACGACACCGGCATGGTTATTTTCTAGGGAGAGCCCTCTTCTTGCATCATACCCGGTTCCTTCTAACTCTATCCTCGCATTATAGAAAGGAAATAGGGATCTCTGTGGAATCTCTTTATAATATCACTCACGAGGGTTCTGTCTTCAAGACCTCAGCACCTCCCAATAGCCCTACTATCTATCATCTCTAAGGCTTAGGATTTCAACATAAGGATTTGGGGGTGACACAAATATTTAGACATGTACATTATTTGCTATACCCAGAATCCAGAAATGAGTTAAGGTGAATGAAGTTATTCACACCTAAGGTCTTTATGGTAGAGGGTGAGACTGAATTTGGGCAAGGTGGGAGGGCAAAATTTTTCACAGTTGGTGATACACTTACAACTGCAATTGCAGGACACTATTCAGACTCAGGATTCAACAACAACAGGGTTTATTTATAAAGGGAGAGAGAGAAGTTGGGAGAGAGAGAGAGAGAGGCAGGACCACTGGCAATGGAAATGGTCAGGAGGCGGTTTGAAGCAGAGATCATACGTAAAGATCTTGAAGGTTAAGGGTCTCGAAGGTAAAATGTCACTAAGGTCTCTGTGAAGGTCTCTCCAGGGGTGGCACCAAAACATTTTCTTTAATTTTTAAATTTATTTATTTATAAATATTTTACTTCATTGTTCATTGTTGTACAATATTTGCTTTCTCCTCTCAGGTGTAGTCCCTGTAAAATTCCCACCACCAATTCACCCGTGCACCATCACCACAGGCCCTTGCTCTCTTCCCTCCCCAGTTTTGATCTCTCCTGCTACCCCTTCCCTGCAGAATGTCTCTGATTTATAGTTGCCTGTTAATCTTGTTTTTTAAATAATAATAATAATAATTATTATTTTTCCTGATCCTTTATTTGGCTCTCCTATATTCTTCATATAAGTGAAACCATCCAATATTTTTCTTTCTCCTTCTGACTTATTTCACAATCCCTTCCAGCTCCATCTAAGTTGCTGCAAATGGCATGAGTTTATCTTTTTTGATTGCTGAATAGTATTCCATTGTGTATATATACCACCTCTTTTTGGTCCAATCTTCTATTTTTGGGCATTTGGGTTGTTTCCAAGTCTTACTTACTGTAAATAGTGCTGCAATAAACGTAAGAGGTGCAAGTATCCTTTTGAATTATTATTTTTGTGATCTTTGGGTAGATTCCTAAGAGTGGAATTGCTGGGTCATATGGTAGCTTCATTTTTAGCAGTTTGAGGAACCTCCACACAGCTTTCCATAGTGTTTGGACCATTTTGCTTTCCCACCAGCAGTGTAGGAGAGTTCCTTTTTCTCCACATCCTTGCCAAGATTTATTGTTGCCCATTTTTTAAATGTGTGCCATTCTTGCTGGTTTAAGTTGATATCTCATTGTGGTTTTGATTTACATTTCCCTGATTATAGTGGTGTTGAACATTTTTTCATATACCTGTTGACCATTTGCATTTCCTTTTTGGAGAAGTGTCTTTTTAGCTCTTCTGTCCATTTCTGGACTGGATTGTTTACTTTGTTTCTGTTGAATTGTGCGGGTTCTTTGTAGATCCTTGTGATCAGTCTCTTTTCAGTTGTATGGAGTGCAAAAAATTTCTCCCAATCAGTAGGGTGTCACTTTGTTTTCGTTAATGTCTCTTTTGCTGTACAGAAAATTTTTAGTTTGATGTAACCCCAGCTGCTTATCTTTCCCTTCATTTTCTTTGTTCCAGGGGATGAGTATTTAAAGATGTTACTGAGATGTATGTCATGGAGTGTTTGCCTATATTTTCTTCTATATATTTTATGGTTTCAGGCCTTATGTTCAATTCTTTTATCCATTTTGAGTAGATTTTTGTGCATGGTGTGAGTTAGTAGTCTAGTTTCATTCTTTTGCATGTGGTGGTCCAGTTTTCCCAGCACCATTTATTGAACAAACTGTCCTTGTTCCATTGCATATTCTTTGCTCCTTTGTCAAAGATTAGTTGCCCATATATGTGTGGCTTTATTTCTGGCACCACAACATTTAGCAACAACAGTTAGCCAGGCTGGGCAGCACTGGACACTGGACTAGTCAACACCAAAGGCGAGTGGCAGCACCAGGGATGGGTGCCAGACATGTCAAAGGCAGGGACCAGTGTTATAGCTCTTAGAGATGCTGGGCATAATGCCAACAGTAAACAGTTCTTTTAGTGATACCTAGCACAGAGCTGATGGTGTCATTCATCAGGTGATGTTGAAGGCAGAGTCAGAAGTCAGGTCTAAGAACAAGCAGTGCTGGAGGACCAGTGTTTTACAGCCCCATGAAGGTCTTCCCAGGAGAGAATCTGGATGAATCTTACTGGCTCTCTCCAAGCTGATTTCAGCCTGCTTCAGCTCCATATATACTCTTCAGGATGCCTGCTTTTCAAAACCAATTGGTCCTTTTTAGTTGATTGACACCCATGGGAGGTCCAATCAGATTGGTTCATTTACAATCCCACTATTTGGTCAGTGCCAGTCAAACTGCACTTACGTGTCCAAACTTGACCTACAATGTGGTTGGGTTTCAAAACTAATCATCAGGAGCAGTGAAGGGATGGGGTTGTCAAACGCTAGTTGTTCAATCCCACTGTTTGTTTCAAAACTGAAACTGTACCAGTGTGTCCAGCCTGACCTGTAATGAGGATGGGCTTCAACACCGAACACTGGGAGCCTGTTTGGCACTGATGCAAGCTCAAATCTGATTGGTGCCCATAGGAGCTCCAAAAAGATCAATACACTTTCAATCCCATGTTGGTTTCATTGGCTCCTCTGACAAGAGTAGGGGTCACAGTGTTGGGAGTAAATCAGGTCTTGAGCAGTCTCTTCTAAAAGCCCTAATGTATTCTAGGCATATTCTCTTTTTTTCTGAGGGTTCCTTCCCTCATCCTTCCATCTTCACCAGATCTGTCGAGCCTCTAGTCCATCCTGGATCATAAAGAAGGAAAGTTTGAATCCTATATGAAATTCCCTTATGATACCATTCTGTAGTCTCTCAGCAGAAGGAACGCATGGATTCACATGGAAAATTTGTCTTAATGTTTCAGGTGAGCTGAAAAACAATGTGTATCCCCTACTTGTTGGTGATGTTCTTATAGTGCTTTAGTGGCAACAAAGGTAATTAATTTTATTTGACTATGTTATCATAAATGTGCACATCTTCTGCTTCCACTATTGCTTCTATTGCCTATAGATGTGATATTTATGTGATGTTCTCATTTCGAATTCAACCTTTTATCAAAATTTTAACTTTAGTTCTTCTTTGTATTAATATTTGTCCTCAATATTTTTCATTACTTTATTTGCTATATGTTTTGTTTGATGGTTATTTTTTTGGCATTTAAAAATTTATCTGACAATATTTTTTTTTAAGATTTATTTGAACTCGCATTGCGCGCTGCCGACAGCTCCATAGCACAGTGCTCAACCGCTGCGCCACCAGGGAGACCCTTATCTGACAATCTTTACCTTGATTTGTTATTATTCTGTTATGATTCATTTCAGCCATCTTAGTTCATATTTTATTTACATACTTTCTTTATTGTTTCTTCTTCCCTTCTTTTGTGTCTCACACTTTATAGATCAAACATTCTTCTGTTTGAAATTAAGAAATTATTAATATTGTAATGGTTATATTGTTAATCATATTAACTTATTCCTCAATTTCTTACATGTGTCAATAGTAACATAATCAAGGAAGTATTCTCTCCACCTGTTGCCTCCTGTTTTTGTTTTCTCCATTATTACAGCCTTTACTTAAAGAGAATATTTTCTGGATCTTTAATTCTGACTTAGTTATGCTACATTTTTGTGTATGTTTTTAGGACACACACACAATAAAAGTAGCACTACCATCAGTCCTTGTTCCCACAAACATAATAGCATGCTCCTAGGTTCATTTTTCTTCCTATAGGAATATTTCCTCTAGTAATAAATTCAGAACTTTTGATGCCTTATTATCTAATAACCTCTGTTTTCCTTCATAGTTAAGACCTTCGCTGCACCTCTTTTCTCAATTCTTTAAACATATTGTTCCATTGTATCCTTCACTCCAGTAGTGCTATTGGAAAAACCTGATGTCAATCGAAATAAATTTCTTTTTCTTTAAAGGATTATCTGACTTTTCATCATTTTGAGAGAATGTTAAAAAAGAGTATAAATCACTTTATGATTATAAACTTAATTAAAATATTAATGCAATAGAAAATAAGGAAATAAAAACTTTAGAGATTCAAGTACACAAGAAAATTAGCAATCCCATGTTCAGTAAAAAGTAAAAAATAAATTTAATGAGGAAGAGTCATTATAACCAAGTACATTTGGATGTACCTGGAATGAACATCCAAGGAAGGCATGCCAACAGCTGGCGGCAGGCCAAGGGAACTATTTGTTCAAAATCGTCATTTACTAAAAGGAATGACAAGAAATAGGTTATTTTGGGCCTCCCCGGTGGCGCAGTGGTTGAGCGCTGCGCTGTGGAGCTGTCGGCAGCGACGACGCGAGTTCGATGCCCGGCCAGGGAGAATCCCACATGGCGCGGCAGACCTCTCCTGCCTCGCCCGCTGCTCCCCTCAGCAGTGTATTTCTGATCTGTCTGTTCTGCTACCCGCTCTGTCTCTGCTGAACCCTCTCGCCGCCCCATGCCTCTGGCCTGCACCCCAGCTTGTATGTATAAATTAAAAAAAAAAAAAGAAATAGGTTATTTTGATGATATGCTGAAAAAAGTGTCATGTTTCTTTGTAATCATTTGAAATAAAGATAACTAAAACTTCTGAGAAGTAAGAAATAATGTACCATAAATGTACAAATTTGAGAGAAACTACCATTACTTCGTGAAATAAAAATTATATCTAGACAAGATCCCTTTTCAGAAATTTTACAGAAGGCATGTGATTTTATCTTTTTGTATTATTTTATTGAGGTAACAATGATTTACAAAATTGTATATAATTTGGGGTATAGATTCATGCCTCTTCATATGTCAGTTACAACACTACACCCACCACCATAACACCCAAAGTTGTTTTGTTTCTCTATATTCCATGGGTAAGTGAAATCATCTGGTATTTGTCTTCCATTTTATGGCTTATTTCACTTAGTATAACCCTTTGGCTCTTTCCAGGTTGTCACAAATGGCAAGATTTCGTCTTTTTAAGAATCAATAGCATATGATTTTAAAATGACATGATTCCAGTCAACAGAGACAGGATTATTTATCTTCTTGATTCTTACAACCTGAATTCCTTTTAGAGGATTAGCTGTATCACTCATATGATTCATTCATATGATTTCATTAAATTCATGTACATTAAATTATAACACCAACACCTGTGCTTAAAAAGAATCATAATCATTATGCTGTCATATTTATATGAGATTCCATGGTCAAAATCAATTTATAGACAATATTTGGAAAACTTTAAAATCAACCCTTGAAAGTTGACCATACCTCTGAGGCATCCAGAAGGGAAAGGGAAGGGAAAGAGGGAAAAGTAAGAATTCGGGGGGAGAACAATGGGCTATGGCAAGGACTATGTGTACTTTGGTCATGGGAGTGTTCTGATGACTACACCTTAGGGGGGAAATCCTATACTTAAAATTATTATTAAAGATATAAAAAATCTTTTAAAAAATGAACAGTATATAACAGCAAAAAACAAAAAACATTGTTAAATAATTCTGTTCTTCAGATTTCTCATTTTCATTACTTAGTAAAGAGGATGTTGAAATTGAAATTATATGGAAAAGCAAAGACTTTATATAGATAAAACAGGTTTGTCAAAAAAGATGGGTAATGGAGGTATTATATTCTCAGACTTCAATATATATATATATATATATAAGGCCACAGTAATCAAACCAGTATGATATTGAAATAAAAACAGACACAAGGACCAGTGGAGTAAAATAGAAACTTCAGAAAATAATAGTCTCACATTTATATGGACAGCTAATCCATGACAAAGAAGTCAAGAATGTACAATGGAGAAAGGGAAGTCTTTTCAACAGATGGTATTGAGGAAACTTGTTAGCCACATGCATAAAAATGAAACCAGAACACACACACTAGACCACCACAACAAAAATTAAGTCATGGATTTAAGATTGGATGTTAAGACCAGAATCTCTAAAATACAAAGAAGAAAACAGGCAAAACACTCTACACTATTGGCTTGTGTGATGTCTTTGGGGATGCCAAGAGCAAGAAAAATAAAAGCAAAAATAAATAAATATTACCGCATACAATAGAAAGCTACTGCACAGTGAAAAAAACTATGATTAAAATGAATTTCTTCCACTGAATGGGAGAAATTGCATATCATAATCTGACCAGAGGCTAATATCCAAGATCTACAAAGAAATCATACACTGTATTAAAAATAAAACAAAGAACCCAATCAAAAATGGCAGAAGAGCTAAATAAACATTTCTCCAAAAAAGACATCCAAATGACCATCAGGCACATGAAAAATGTTCAATAGCCCTTATTATTAGGAAAATGCAAATCAAAATCACAATGAAATACCACCTCACACCTGTGAGAATGACCCATATCTAGAAGATCAGCAATGTATTTCACTCAGTCTGTCTGTTCTGCTCCCCACTCTGTCTCCGGTGAGTCCTCTCACACTCTGCACCTATGTCCTACACCCCAGTTTTTGTATGTATGCATAAACAAACAAATAAACAAATAAATAAATCTTTAAAAAAAGAAGAATGCAAAAACACTAATTTGAGAGGATACATACACCCCTGTTTTCATTATAGGGATATTTACAATAGCCAGGTATGGAAACAACCTAAGAGTTCAGTGACAGTTGATTGGGTTAAGAAGATACTGTACATACACATGATCTAATACTATTCAGCTGATTTAAAAAAAGATGAAATTTGCAAGAAAATAGATGGCATTGAAAGGCATCATGCTAAGTGAAATAAGTCAGAGGAAGAAAGAAAAATACTAGATGACTTCACCCATATGTAGAATACAGAGAACAAAACAAAGAAACTGAGAAAACTAACCAAAACAAAACCTAGAAATATTACTACAGATTTGAAGATAACAGAGGGGGAAAGTGGAGGTGGGAAAAAAGTGGGGAGGCAGTCCAATGGTGTATGAGAAAGGGATATGGGCTTCTGGTGTTGGGTGCAACAACATGGTGATGTACATCTGGGTGTGAATCTATTCACCTGAACCATACGCAGTGTTATAAAACAATATTACCTAAATAATAAAATAATAAGTAGTGACATAAATAAATTGAAAGCCCACTGGACCTCAATAATAATATCAATACTAAATAAGTAAGTTGATAGCCCTCTGGACCAAATAATGTGCATGCAGTCAGTAGCATAATAGAAGAATTTCATGAAAATCATAGCTATTTTTATTATCAGATGAGTGAGTGTTCTAAATGTTTTTCCTAAGGACAAAATGTGCTCCTCCAAAATGGGATGAGAGCCACTCTAAAATGGGAAGTCTATCTCACTTGGCTGTGTTTTATTGGAAAACACTTACAAGGGGTCAATTCTTGCTCCAACTGGGAGAGAACTCAGCAGACCATGACGTGTCATCACCAGATTTGATTGAAGGATTAATGGCTCCAAGAACAAGATGCCTCTCTTAAGTCTTCCTGTAATGTTACACCCAAGAGCCACTCATTGTCCCACTATTCGAGACCTTTTTGCACACTGAGGAGCAGAGGGTGGCTTTTCACAAGTCTCAGAGGAGCAGGGACGTGGGTAATCCAGTACAAGTTCAAAACCATCTCTCTTGGTTCAGGCCAAGTCAGAGCACTTAGGGGACCTGCCAAAACAGAAGCTTGGTGCCCTGGGGCAGGTGGAGCCTAGAGAGATGGGATTTGTTTAGAGCCATCTCTCACCAGGAGCGAAGGCTACAATGTCCCTGGAAAGATATTGTCTGGTTCTGCTACTAATTTGGCTCAAATGACCTTGAAAGGCTGAGGGATATCTGTAACTCCTCCACTTGGTATATAGAGGATAGAGCAATGAGATTTCAGGACTGCGCCTGTGGTCTTCACAAGTCAGAGCTGAGGAGCCAGCAGTGGTGCTGTGAGACTTACCTCCTTTGCACCCCAGCAGGTGAAAATTCATCTTTAAGGTACAGTGCGTTGAGTTTGTGTAGGCAGGAGAGGGGACAGCTAACATCTGGGACTGGGAATCGAGACACACAACTCAACATACAGGTGTCCTTTTTTGGCCACTTGAACTCATTTTCTCCTCATTTCAACACCCTACTCTGTACCAGTTTGGAAATATATTTAGACAGGCCAATAGATTTTTTTTCCATCTCTGATTTCTACATGTCAATGACACATGATTTTCAGGTTAAAGAGTGTGAAAAGATCAGAAATCAGTGTTGACCTCACTGAGCAAACTTTCTTAAGATTAAATCAAATACAAGATATATCTGATACTAACTGATAATTTATCCCAAAGGACATTCATTATATGTTCCAGAACCACAGAGCCTTCTCAGAAAGCTGATGATCAGGATTATCCGTTAATTTTGGATTTTACTTGACTGAGTAACCTGGGACTTGGGAAATTAAACTATAGAATTTTCCTTTGTTTTAGTTTATACAATTGGTCATTCACTAGATATGTAAGTGCATGAACCTCACCCAAAGTCAAGGTATAATAAATGTTATTTGATTAAGTTTTATTTATTTGGATGGTAGCTCCAGTACTAAGTGTAAACTAAATAGTAAAGTAAATTTAAGGACTACCATTAGATCTATGATTGATCCAAAATTGGCAATGATTTTTTGTGAATAGCATTTACTGCAAATGGATAAAAAAAATGCAGTTCAAAAATGTCACTGTAGGGGTGCAGGATGGTAAAACTGCTCATTTGTCAAAGAACAATCCCATTTTGCTGTATACAGGAAAATGAGATACAAAAACTTCTGTAACAGATAAGATACAACAATTTATTCCCTTGAACTGGAAGCTGACAGATTTCCCTGGCTCTGGGAGTCAGAGGGCACGTCCAGGAGCCTCTAGAGCCAACGCCTCAATTCACAGTGAGAAGAACGAAGTGCTATTTCTTTACCAATATCTAAAAAAGAAATGGTTTGAATAGAGTAAGACTAATAAAAAGCATTTAAACATGTATTTAGGAAATAACTGTATCTTAATAATATGGCTGAAGTAGCTGTAAGCTAAATATCATCCATAGAAAATAGGAGAAATAGAAACCATAATTGACTTGCTTAGAATATTTATCTACTGTTAGAACTATTAACATTCCTCTTCACCTCCTATTAGCATAAAAATGCAGTAAAACTGGCTAAAGTTTATATTCATTTGTTTAAATGCATCCTTTTTATGGTTGAAGCATAAGTGAATTGACACATATGCTTCAACATGGCACTTTCATTATTTGCTTATTAATTCAACAAATATATTTTTACTTGATTTTTATTTTATGTTACTGAATTAATGCTGATTTACAAAGCTGTATATAGTTAGGTGTGTAGATTAACAAATACTTTTTTGAGCACCAAGTACTTTCTAGGGTCTGTCTCGGGGTGGCACATTTGGGTATGCTCTCCTGAGGACAAGACCAGAAGTGAACTTGTGTGCTCTTTTCAGTAAGAGCCAAAGGCAGTGATAGCCTGGTCTTCCTTTAAAAAAAAAATTATTATAATCTATTTATTTATACATTTTTTATATTTTTGCTCATTTTTGTACGTTTGCTTTTTCCTCCCAGGTGTAGTCTCCATAGAATTCCCACCACCAATTCACTCATGCACCATCACCCTAGTCCTTTGTGTTCTTTCTGCCTTGGCAAGACTCAGAGTGCCTTTATAGGAGAGGGTTTCTAAATTCATAAATATGTCAACTTACATAACTGAAAAGGGCACTGTGGAATTGCTCTGGTCTTTGACCTGTAATTATATCTGTGCATGTTTGAGATATACTTGCATGAGATTCACTTGTGCACACATGACATATATTTGCTTATGTAGACAAAATGTAAGCACTTGCTAATTCAGGAGCTAAACATTTACCTCAGCAGCTATTTCAATTGCAAATTCTTTAGTCTTTTTAAAGTATGTATTGTTTCCTTTTACAGATGAGAAAACAGACACTGTTCAATTAAGTTGCCCATATGAAATGCAAGGGTCTTCTCACGCTAGGCAGAGGTTTTCAGTGGCACAGGTGGAACTGAGCAGTTACCTGCTGGTTCTAGTGCCAGATATCACTGGCTTAATTGAAAATAGAATGATGCAAACTCTTGGTATAAGTCCCTTTTATCCCTTACTTTTTCATTTTGAAGTCATTTTAGATTTAGACAAAGTTGTAAATCTCATCCAGTTTTCTGAAATGTTAACATTTTCATAACCAGGTAGATCTATTAATATTATGAAAATTAACATTGGTTTAATAAAATTACTGCAGGCTCATTTGGATTCTCCCAGATTTTTCAAAAGTGTCCTTTATTCTGTACCAGGATCCAGTCTGGGATATCAGATATGCGGTATAAATATACATATCATGTCTCCCGACTCACCTTCAATCTGTGACAGTTTTTCAGTCTCTCCTTGTCTTTCAGGACTGATACTTTAAATTAGCGGTGAGCAGGAATTTTTCAGTGTGTTCTTGAATCTGGATTTTTCTGCATTTTTCTCATGACATAGACTGAACTTTCTGTTGCTGGGGGAAGGGCACTGTGGAGCACTGAGCCCTTCTATGGCATCATGTCAGAGCACATGGAATATTAATATTGCTTATTGCTAGTGATTAAGCAGCATTATTTAGTGATGTGAACTCTGATCATGTGGTCAAGGCAGTGTTGGATTTTCTACTGTAGAGTTACTATTCCTTGCCCTCCACAGAACCAAGTCATCTCAGATGCAAAGGGAAGAGAATTCAGCTCCACCTCCTAGAGAAGGAGAGATAAAAGAAATTGTGGTCATATGTTAAAACTACCCAGTAATTTGTAAATTTCTGAGATATATTTTAAGACTACATAAAGATCCCGTTTCTCTTTTAAGTTTCATCCATTAATTTCATCATTTATCAATGGTTCCCACTTGCAGCAAATGCTACTGTAGTGTTCTCATGTAGTGTTCTATTCCTCTCACTCTTTCTATACTTATTCCTTGGGTTTTTTCTGAAAGAAATAGTTGTTCCTTCATTCCCATTTAGCAATCTCAATAATTGATTCAGTTTAGATTAGTTCTACAGGAAATAGAATACTGAAAGCTGCTTCAAGTTCTACAAAACCAAATTTCTTCTCACCTCAGGACATTTACATATACCCTACTAATTCCCTTCCAAGGAAAGATTTTTCCACCTTCTAATATAGATGCCATAATCTATTATTATAAACATAATATATAAAAAATAAAATATTGTATATTATAAATCATTCTATATTATACATCTATATTCTGTTATCCTATATAATAAAATATTATAATTCCACAATATAGAATAATTTTCCTATAAGATAAATATATAAATAATGTCATTTATTACCTTAATTCTTTTCTAAACTCCTCTCCTATCTCCTACCCTCCAGGCTGCCCCCAGGAAACCCAGCCTGCACAGAATCACTGAGGCTTTGTGGCCAGGGAGTGAAGTACCAATTCTTATTCCAGTCACCAGACAGGGCCAAAGCTCTTCTCTAAGCAGGCGCTCACCAGAAGTCAGAGAGGGATCTGTTTCACAGTCCTTTGCACCTGTATGCCTACCAGAGCTGCTAAGATCTAGACAGCGAGTGATGTTTAAGTGAAAAGTAAATGTTTCTCAATATTAAACATGTGTACTTTCATGGGACACAGACATACAGGCCAGAACTTGCTCTCAACATAACCATTTACAAATATAATTAAGTTATTGTGTGATGAGAATCTGAGGAAAAGAAACCATCCACTTAGAAGATGCACTGACCAAGGTAAAGATCCCATTCTCCCATATTTGTTATGGGATGATATGGGAATTCCTATTTCTGTTTGCTCGTCTGAAAAATGAGTGCACAACCACCTATTTCATGGAGTTGTAATAAAGATCAAATGTGACAGTGTATATAAAATGTTTATGTGTTAAATTAAAGGTTGCTGTTATTCTATGAGGAAGGAGGTAAGAGTATAATATTTGTTGAGCAGCTATCTGTCATCCAATGTGTTTAGAGCTTTTGCATATACAATCACATTTTATGCACACACACACACACAACTGTGATCTAAATTAAAGGATAATTTTTTATAAGTTAGGGAAGTTAAAATCATGATTTTCATATAAATATAAAATGGATCTGTGCAACATATATTATTTACCTTATTATTTAACTAGTATTACAATTTATTCTAAGGAGAATGCAACACACACACATAAACAGGCAAACAAAAATACTGACATGAAATTATAAGTAGATGAAAAATTGTTTGATATTCACAGAGATTACAATTGCATTCCATTGTACAAAGTTTATTTGAATGTCTAGCTTCAAGAGTCATTTGCATTACTAGCATTTTTCTACAATTTAGAGTTGTAAAACAGCTCAAAGACAATGAAGGAAATAGACTCTTGTAGAATCTGATCATCTGACACTTTTTATTTTTGTTCAGTTCAAAATTTTTCACTGTTTGCTACATAATCATTTTTATCTGCAGTCACAGTTGGGGAAAACAGACTCACGGTAACTGTGGTTTTTCTCCAGTCACAAAAAGTATAAATGGCCCAGTCTGGATTTACACTTATCTGTCGTCACTCCAAGCTTAGAGTGATTTTATTTGAGATTCTGGGATTTGTTTTTTATTTTAATTTTCAGGTGATGAACAATCAATATATTCGTCGGGAAGTCTTCTGCTGTGAAACTTGTCATGAGCTCAAAAGCTTCTGGGAAAAAGAAATTAGCAAGCAGACTTGCTACCGGGAACTAGAGGAAGATCGTCAAGGGAGGAGCGCCCTGAGGAAGTATGTGGCTTGCTTGTCTACTAATATTTTTTAAGTGGATTTACCCCCAAATATATCAAATATAAAGATGGAGGGATTAAATTATTTTCATTACCCACTGCTACAAGAATTCATAAGAGTGGTTATGATATGGTAAATCCAGTGCAGCCACAAGAAGAAGCAAGAATGAGGCTTGGATGAAAGAAGTTTATTATACTCATTGGCCTGGGGTGTGGAGGGGTGACACTGGGATTTCATAAGGTGGCCGTAGTTAGAGGGGGGAGTCTAGGCCAGAGCCTTTATTGTGGTTCCTGAGGGAAAAACAAGGCAGGACACAGCTCAGAACTGCCCAGTTTGAATCACTTCAGGGGGCATTGAGCTGTAGATGTGATATCTAGTTGTTTGGTGCCTGACCCTGGGATGATGGAGGGCACACAAATATGGATTCATGTGTGAGTTCGAAAAAGAGGTCACTGGAGCCACCAACTCAGTATTAGCTGAAATGTTCCCAGACATCTCTAAGAAACGTATAGATCCAGGAAGGATAGTCTTTCCCAGGCCAGCAATGTTTTTAAGATGTCAAATCATAAATTGCAGAAAATAAAAAAAAAATCATGACAATACTTCTAGTCAGTCAGTCTTGCCACCATCAGGGTTTTTTCCACTTCAACATTGTTGACACTTATGACATTATTATCAGCTGTGGGGATTGTCCTGTTCTTTGCAAAATGTTTAACAGTGCCAGGCGCACTCCCCTCCTTCAACATGACAACCAAAAATATCTCTTGACATTGCCAAGTATCTTCTGGAGGGCAGAGTTGCCTCTGATTAAGAATCAATGACATAGATACAAGCAAGTTTTTTTATATATATAAACAAAAAAAAGGACATTTATATATTGATGAGCTGGAAAAATCTCTTCCCACCCCATTTGTTGAGTCTTCAGCACATGAAGTTATACTAAATGTCAGGGTTCAATCCACAGATATGTGGTAGTGTGAAAGATCCCATCTAAGAGGAAACATTAAGATTCTGGGGGGAAAAATAAATGTGATTGCCCCCACTTTGCCAAATATTGATCCAGCTGGAGGAATCTGCTGGGAAAGGAACATTTGCTTATGTGAAAAGACTTGGGCCTCTTGTGTCAGCTTTGCTTTCAATAAAAGAACCAGTACCTGCCCTCATGCATGCACTGCTTTGGAGCAGGTGGGCCAACTCAGACCTCCCGGGGCTCTCTGTGTTCCATGATCCTAAAATGAGACCCACCCAGCCCGGCTATCTGTTATTATTTTTTGCTAAAAAAATCCATATATATCAGAGACGTACCAGGCTGCACAAAAGAATATAGATGTTTTCAAACCAAAACCAGAACATCAGAGTGCCTGTTAAAATACTCGTAATCTGAGCAGTTTAAAATGCTGTCCTAGCAGAATAATGGCCCTCCAGTGTACACTTGTCGAGCAGTGCAGACTTACACGGACTATGCCTCCTCAAACTACACTATACACAAGTGCACACCTCTCTCTCTCTCACACACACGCACATACACACACACACACACACACACACACACACACACTACTCTCACCCTTTTTTGTTTACCCTATGTTAATAAAAGGCAAATGCAAGCTGCTGTGCAGTGAAGGAATGTTCTAAGTGAGCAGAAGACAAGACTCCAAAACTTTCCACTAATGCCTTTGCTGATAGGAAAACAAAGGCAATAATGCTGTGGGGTTAAGCAGCAAGTACTCGTGCCAAAGCTGGACTGAGGGGAAACAGGTGTTTGCCAAGGACGTGTTTGTTAGCACAGGCCTGAATTTACTGAGTGACCAGAATGTGCCAGAGCTGCAAAGATTCTATTTACCCTGGTAAATGAAGTCTCTGGCAAGAACTTTGGAGGTGAGATCACAAGGCAAAGTGGGTAGCCTCCAAACTGAAAATCCCCTTACTCTCTCTGAGTCTGTCCAGGAAGAAGCAACACAACAGAGATGGGATTAACTGGACAAGTTATTTGCCTTGAGGTATTTTTTGATTTCTACATTAACTCAGCAGTCTTTCAGTACTGTGTGTTCAGTCTCTATGCATTGGAGACTTTTCCCTGCTTTCCATTTGTAATAATTTCTAGCTTGGTACTTTATGGTCAGAAAAGATGCTTGGTATGCCTTTGATCTGTATGAATTTGTTGTACTTGCTTTATGACCCAATATGTGGTCAATCCTGGAGAATGTTCCATGTGCTCTTGAGAAGAATGTGAATTTAGCTTCTTTATGGGTGTAGTGTCCTATAAATGTCTTTTAGGTCCACGTTGTCTAGTTCTCTGTTTAAGACAGTTATGTTCCTATTTATTTTCTGTCTAGCTGGTCTGTCCATTGGTGAGAATGGGGTGTAGATTTCTTACTACAAATTTATTTTTCTCAGTGTCTGTTTTCAGAGTTGACAGTAATTACCTAATATATGTGATGATCCTTCATTTGGTGATTATACATTAAAGAGTACTATGTCTTCCTGATGCATTGTACCCCTAATCGCTATATAGTGTCCATCTCTGTCTTTTATTAACTTTTTTGGCTGGAAATCTACTTTTTCAGATATACATATGGCCTTCCCTGCATTTCTCTGGCTTCTATTTGCTTGTACGATTGCTTTCCTTTTTCTGAGTCTATGCTTATCTTTGGAGTTCAGGCATGTTTCCAGGAGATAGAAGAGGATAGAGTCTGTTTCCTAATCTAACCAGATTATATGTGCCTTTTGATTGGTGAGTTTAGTTCATGTATATTTAGAATGACAATTGATATATGAAAGCCGGTTTGCATTTTTTTGTGGCTCAATTATTTCCTTTTTTAGTTCTTTGTATATGTTCCTCTCTCAGGTAAGATATGAGTGCTCCTTTCAATATTTCTTGGAGGTGGTGGGGGTTCTAGTGTTTACAGACTCCATCAGTTTCTCTTTGTCTGAGAAAGCCTTTATTTCTCCCTCATATCTAAAGGGGAGTTTTTCAGGAAAGTTTCTTGGCTGGTAGCTTTTATCTTAGAATATTGGAAACGTCATTCCATTGTCTCCTTGGTCATGCTGTTTCTTCATAGAAGTCTGATGTTATCCTGTTTGGGGTACCTTTATAAGTTATCTGCTTCTTCCACTTGCCAACTTCAATAGTCTTTCTTTGTTTTCAAACCTTGGGAATTTCACTACTATATGAATTGGTATAGGCCTCATTTTGTTTTGGTATTCCAGGTACCTTTTAGCTTCCTGGATTTGTAAACTTATTCCCTTCCTCAGGTTCAGGAAGTTTTCCTCTATAATTTCTTTAAATTCATTTTCTTTTCCCTTCTCACTCTCTTTCCTCTCTGATATCCCTGCTATTCTTATATTGACTTTCCTCATGATGTTGGATAATTCTCAAAGTGTTTCTTCTTTTTTTAAAGATTTATTTCTCTCTTTCCTTTTCTACCTAAATTCTTTGTTCATTCACCTCTTCAAGTACACGGATTGATTTTTCTATTTGGCTTATTCTTCTATATCTTTCTCCTGAATTTTTCATCTCTTCTATTGCTCTTTCTAAAGACTGAATCTCCATACTTTTTCTGATTTAGAAATTCAGTTTAGTATTCTGTTCATTGATTTTATTTCTCATGACAATCATTTGCTTTTCTGAGTTTATTCTGTATTTTTCCATCTCTTTAAGTATCTTTATTGTGTCAAATTTGAACTCTTTATCTGATAGGAAGAAAAGCTCTCCCAAGTCTTTGTGATTGTACTCTGCAGATTTGTTTTTCTCCGAATGTATTGTTCCCCTGAGGACTTACATAACTGTTGTGTTTTTTCTTTCTTTCTTCTTCTTCTTCTTCTTCTTCTTCTTCTTCTTATTATTATTATTATTATTATTATTATTATTATTTGGTACTGCACTGCTGTTAGTGGGGTTTCTGCTGACTCCCTGTACCACACTGGTCTGGGCTCTTATCAGAGAATATGCAGTCTCTGGGGTCTCCTCCTGGGTGCTGGTACATTGCTGGCCCCTCCCTGATGCTGTGTGGAGTTTCAACCAAATGGTGTGTGCAACATCAGTGGCCAGTGGTGGTGTCTCTTCCCTACATGCTGAGTGGGGCATTCAATGGGTGGTATGCACAGTGGTAAAGGGCAGCAGTGGTGGGGGCCCCCTCCCAGGCCCTGGGTTAGTGCTGGCTGCTTCCCAGATGCTGGGTGTTGTGCAACCATCCCATGCGGGTTAGGTTCATTGTCAGTTCTCCCAGAAGAAAAAAGAATTTGGAGCCTTTAGTACATTTTGGGGTCTTTTAATGCTGAGAAGGGGACCATACACACAGACAGGCAGACAGAGCAAGGGAGACTCTTAACACTAAAAGAACCAGAACATCAACTCTGCTGTCCAGCCCCCTTTACACTGTTAAGTGCCCATAGGCACACAACTGATACACTGTTGCAAATGCAAGGCCCATCTATTGTTTGCTCCATGTCCCAATGGTGGAAAACAGCATTTCAAGGTATGGGCTGTCAGTTGTGTGGAAGGAGAAAAATAACAAAATTTACTCATTTTCCTTACTTAAACTGAACTGGTAGTCACAGGGTGACACACATCATGGTGGTAGTAGGCAACACTGGGTAGAGTAGGCTTATTTGACCAGCACACAGTGGTGGCAGTGGGGTGGCAACTGCCAAAGGGTTGGCTCTTTCTCAAGGTATATGCAAGGTGGGCAGAGGCAGAGCAGCTGTCACATCTATATAAAATTTAGATTCAACTTACTATTATTTCCAGAAACATCTTGCTGGGATTTTGATTGATATTACATTGAACCTACATATCAATTTAGGAGGGAATAAATTTTGGGGTAATTTCCATATGCACAGTCATTACTCATTTGTCTATTGGATATTTTTTTTCTTTGCTGATTTGCAAATGCCAGTGTTTCTTTTAAAAGTATTCTTTAGAAGAAAGAAAATGTCACTAGTCCAGCAAATGTAGAGATAAATGCACTGACTCTGTGTATTGTTTCCCTTCCTTAGACTTAGGGAAGAATGGAAACAGAGACTAGAGAAAAGGTTGAGGATGATGGACAGCCCTGATGAGAAGGAAAAGCAGGCAAATACCTTGGACTGAGAGTGTTCTGTCTCCTTGACTTCAAAGAAAACAAGCTACCAAGGTTACTCTTCAGGGAGAAAAAACAAACACCCAAGTCATGTTGAGGAACTAAGCAGAGATTCTCTATTTACTCTTCTACTTGTGAGAGGATTTGCATGTGAAACCTCCCCCAGTGCTAATGGCAATCATTATCCTAGTCAATCCTCTCTACACAGAGAGGACAGGATGGCTGCCAATGGGATGTGGGGCTTGGACCATTTAATATAAAAAGCTCTTGGAATTAACACTCACCAGGTTTCAAAGATCCATGTAATTTGATTTATTTCCACATTTTATTCTTATTTTGAGATTTGAATGTTTTATCTAAGCTTTACAAGGGTATTCCTTGATGGAAATCGGGCTTTGGAAAAATAGCCGTACATTTTTTTTCTTCCATCTCCACCTTTTGTGGAAACTGAAATGCAACTACTTAGAGAAACAAAACAATTATTACAAAACAATTTATTAGCAAATGTGGTTTGAAACTGAACTGAACATTTTTTTTCTCTTCATATGATTTGGGGTTTATTTTTTCATAACAATGTTTAACTTGAAATGTGCAGTGAAAGAAAGATAATGCTTAATAAACTTGACTATTGCCCTCACTGGTGTGTGCCTTATGTTAACTTTCTGAGACTATCTTGGTTAATTCTTTGGTGCTATAGCAAGTATCAGCTCCAGTTGCTCCAGACACATTTTGGAATGTATTCTCTTCTCAGGCCCCGAGCGTGAGCAGAAGGTCAGAGGGTTCCTCTGCTCAGGGATTCTATTCTCCACCTAAGTATTCCTCTCTGGAAGACAGAAAAACAAATCAAGGCTCTGGTCACCAGGAACACAGATAGCAAGGAGACCACTGGAGGGTGGGCTGGGGGGTGGATGTTAATCTGAGCAAGTGCAAAAGAGAGCTCCTAGTGTTGA
>PVIJ01009215.1:41343-68375 GCA_004024925.1 Scalopus aquaticus
ACAAACTCCACAGGAAGGTTTATGGACCCCCACCTCAAGCCAGAGAGATCCAAGACCCCTAGGGCTACGAATCCCAGAATTCCATCATCATCCAGAAGAGAGGATTACCAGAAACTGAGGGGTGGAGTTAAGCAGACATGTTGGCTATATAACGAGGGCTTTTGACCTTGGGGGTCTCTTGCTTCTCGCCGGGCTACAGTGTGCCATTGGGGTTTCCAGCTCTTTGGATCTGGTAGGACGTATTTGGAGATTTATCTCTCTCCCTCACTTTCTCTTTTGTCCCGAGTTATTCATTTTTTATTTCCCTTCCTTTTGTAAATAAACCCTTTTATTAACCTTTTTGTGAGTGACTGCAATTGTTAATATTATAAGTCCTTTTTAAGCGCACGGGTGAGAACCCACAGTCAGGCACCCCATTGTATATCGGGGTTGCCCTGCAACAGTTTGGCGCCCAACATGGTTGACCATGTTACACCCGTGGTTGGCCAGCCCAAGGTAATTTGCGCTGGTCACCCTAAGCGCATTGAGTTTGCAGGGCACGTGGCATAATCTTGGTTTTGAGTCTCGATAAATTTGTTTTTTTTCCTTGTGTACAGATAATCTCTTGTGGGTATTTTATTTATTTATTTTTTTTACCCAAACATGGCCTTGACCATGAGTTTCAGCAATTTTCTCTCTAGCATAAGGCCATTCAGTTTTTTTCCGACCTTAAGTTTAGATTCCCTCTTTCCTTTGAATATTACCTCTAGCTTCATAAGTATAAACAATTTGGTGAGACCTGGACTATGGCAGATGATTTTGCTGATGTACGCATCCATGGGTGGTTTACAAGCCATCCCTGTGTTACAATTGGTGCTTTTGGGTCTCTTTTTGGTAATATGTTTGAGTGTCATTTGTTATATTTTTGTGAGAGGTGGACGCTCTGCTTTACCTAATGAGAATATACAAGAGCAAATCCAGGCTCTTAATGTAGCGATTAAGAATATGAAGGATGGAAATTGTTTTGAGTTAGCCTTTAATAGTATGCAGGACCAGATAAACAAAAATCTTACTGCTTTTGATTCGGCCTTTAGAAGCATGCAGGACCAGATACAGTTTACAATGAACAAAAGTCTTAAGGCTTCTGAGTCAGCTTTTAAAAGTATGAGGGACCAGTTACAAGATGCCCTCCACAAATTGGATATGGCGGAGGCTCGCCTGATGGCACAGAGAAGAGATAAACCTTCCCCTCCCTCTGAGGACAATAGCATGGGGGCGGCATTAGAAGAGGAGGATTATAATCTGTTAAATACTTTAAACCCATCTGTTCAGAATCCTCGCATGACAGTGCCACTCCTGTGGAGACCCCTGAGGCTCCACAGCCCCCACTGCCCTCTGGGGAAGAAACTAAAATGGTGTCTCCTTCCCATACTAGACAGGGTACCCACTTTGGGAGAAAGAGTCTCCCTAAAGCAGGACAGTTCCCGCTGCGGCAAATGCCAATGGGTGGATTGAATGAACACGGGCAGCCTGCTGAGTGTTTTTGGTCACATCACCCCTTTAGTACAGCAGACCTTCTAAATTGGAGGATCTCTGTACCATCCTACCAGCAAAACCCTAAGAGGATGGCAAACTTATTTGCCTCCATCTTACTCTCCCATCGCCCTAACTAGGCGGATACACAGTTAATGTTGCAAACCTTATTGACTTTGGATGAGCAGAGGATGGTTTTTAGGAAAGCCAGGGAGGAGGCTGATCGTCTCCACCAACAGGATGTAGAGTCCCCGGAACCAGAGGTGGCTGTCCCAGTAGTAGATCCCAACTGGGACCCAAATAATGGGGGAATGGAAATGGTAGAACATTATAAGAAGTGTTTACTGGTAAGTCTACAACAGGGAATCCCAAAACAGAAAAATTTCAATAAAATATTGCAGCTGGAACAGCGGTCTAATGAGGACCTATCAGAGTTCCTCGAAAGAATCATCCAAACATATAGCACCCATACGGATGTAAATCCGGATGCCCCAGAAAATGCCCGTCTGATTGCTATGGCGTTCATTACGCATAGTGCAGCAGATATAAGGCGGAAATTAGCAAAGGTGGACGGCATCACAGAGATGAGTCCGTCCCAATTGGTAGACTTGGCATTCAGGATTTATAATAACAGAGAGGAAAGGAGGCCCAAACCTGCACTATTTTCGTACAGAGGGCATACAGGACACAATTTCAGGGAAACAGTAACAGAATGGGGAGAGGACCCAGGAGGAGTGACCTCAGGAGAAGTGAATCCTTAGGGAGAAATCAGTGTGCTTTCTGCAGGGAAGAAGGACATTGGAAATACAGTTGTCCCAGATTGCAGGTAAACAGGAGACGGGATAATGAAAGAAGGCAGGAAAGGAGGCCGATGACATCACAGCATGAGGACTCACACGGGTTACAGAGGGGAATATAGGCGGAGTGCGAATAATCCACAACCAAGGAGAGAGGAGAGGAGACAAATGATAGCTCAGAGCAGAGGCTCAGATGAAGACAGGAGAGAGTATGGACAGAATAGAAGAAATCAGGAGCCAACTACAGAGGAAAGAAGACAAATGATGGTACACAGAGAAGGTTCTGATGAAGAATAGGGGGGCCCAGGGGCTCCACTAGATCTGAAAAAGCCCATTAGAATAACCCCCTCGGAGCCCCGGGTAACACTTACTGTGGGGGGCCGTATGATTTCTTAGTGGACACTGGCGCGACATAGTCTGTTTTGAAGTTGACTAAGGTGAGCAAGCAGACAGTGCCAGTCACTGGTGCTACAGGAAGGCCACAGCAGAAAGCGTTTTTGCAACCTCTGGAGTGCCAGCTGGGCACCACACAGCTGCAGCACAGCTTCCTATACATGGAAGAGTGTCCAATACTCTACTTGGTCGAGACCTTTTAAGCAAATTAAATGCACAAATTACCTTCTCACCCCAAGATCAGAGGCTTCACCTGCAGGTACCTCCAGAACATGCTCTACATTTCCAGATGTTACTTACTCAGAATGTCCTGCCAAAAAGGTGAAGTGTTACCATCAGAAATCGTTGAAAGAGTAAGTAAATGGGTATGGGCTGATGGGACCCCAGGACGCGCGAAAAATGCAGAGCCTGTAAAGACAGAGGTTATAGAGGGGAGCAAAACTCCAAGGTGGAAGCAATACCCTTAAAAGAAGAGGCCTTAAGAGGAATTGAACCTGTGTTAAAAAGATTCCTTCAATCTGGACTCATTCGGCCCTGTCGCTCACCATATAATACTCCGATTTTGCCAGTAATGAAACCCCATACAGGCGAGTACCATTTTGTTCAAGATTTAAAGGCCATCAATGAAATTGTCCAAGATATACACCCAACTGTGCCTAATCCCTACACCTTATTAACTGCCACACCTAGCGATTTTGGTTGGTTTTCAGTATTGGACCTTAAAGATGCCTTTTTCTGTATACCAATTGATGTCTGGGATCAACTGCTTTTTGCTTTTGAATGGCAGGACCCTAAGTCCAGAAGCACTCTCCAATATTGCTGGACTGTGCTTCCGCAGGGGTTTAAGAACTCCCCTACTATTTTTGGGGAAATACTAACCAGGGATCTCAGGAAGGTTCAATTAAACCAGGGCATCTTATTGCAATATGTATATGATTTATTATTTGCAAGTCCAGACTACGAATCTTGTCTGGAAAATACCATAGTAGTACTGAACCACCTAGCAGATTGTGGTTATAAGGTGTAGCCTCAAAAGGCACAAATATGTAAACAAACGGTGACATATTTGGGGTTGGAGATTAAGAAAGGCAAACGGAGCTTAATGACAGAAAGGAAACAGGTAATTTCAGCTCTTAAAGTCCCAGCAACCGAAGGCAGCTGCGTGGATTTTTTGGAAATGGCTGGGTTTTGCAGGATTTAGATTCCAAATTTTGGATTAATAGCGAAACCCTTATATGATGCTCTTAAAGGCCTTGACTCAGAGCCTTTGTCCTGAACTCAGGAATGTCAAAGAGCCTTTGATGGAATTAAAGAAAAGTTGATCTCAAATATTTGGAGATTTATCTCTCCCTCACTTTCTCTTTTGTCCCCGAGTTATTCATTTTTTATTTCCCTTCCTTTTGTAAACAAACCCTTTTATTAGCCTTTTTGTGAGTGCCTGTAATTGTTCTTATTATAAGTCCTTTTTAAGTGCACGGGTGAGAACCCACAGTCAGGCACCCCATTGTATATCGGGGTTGGCCTGTAACACCAGTACTCAGGGATCAGTGGATGGTATAAAATGATTCACCCACAATACTAAAAGGCCTCCTCTAGTTAAGAGAACAGTGGTGTGGCAAGAAGGTTGGTGAGATGATTCCAATTTCTCACAGTTATTGCTGTACAGGGTACAATGCTACCAACTCATCAATTTGGATAAAAGAAATAAGCAGCAAACTATAGCTGGGAAAATCTGAGCAAAGTTTTAGAAAAAGAAACTAATAATAGAATTTTGGTAAAAACAGAGCATTGTGGATATAAAATACCAGGATGCCCCCTTAGAAACTGATGTTTAGAATGAGATCTATAAAAAATGTTTGAGAATCATCCAAGAAAATGCAAAGGAGGGAATGTCCTGGGCAGAAAGGACATGCGTGTGCGCGGAGGTAGAGTGAGTCTAGGTAAAAGAAATTACAAGCTGGTGGCATAAGTGGACCCAATTCCTGTCTGAACATGAACTAAATCATAGACTGGCAAGCCCTGTCCAAACAATTTGGTCCAACACACTGACCATGAGACGCGATGATATATAAAGCATTAGATTTTGACTAATGATTATTTCACAATTTCTCCCAAATGGAGAATGTAACACATCTGTGCATTCCTGGGCATAGCCCAACCCAGAACAAGCTATGATGCTGAGCTATCCTCCCTGCCTCAAAGACTTACCCTTAAATATCTCCTCCTAAAGTCCTTAGAGAACCCAGGCTACACTATTCTTTCCCACACTGACTCCCTTATGCAAGAGTCTCTATAAGAAAGCCTTGCCACATTCAACTACATCTCATGATCTCTGGTGAATTCTTTCCACAGAGGGCAAAGGACCCACTCTTGTGTCAGGACCTATAACAAGAGAGGCAGGAGGACTGAGGGGCAGAGAGAACAGGGGGTCTGCAGAGGAACGAGGAAATGTACATCCATAACAGAGAAAGGGGAGAGGAGCTGTTCCCTAGGAGGGTGGAGAGCTGGACACAGGCCCCTGGAATCAGTCTGGTTAATGATTCTGGATTGATCCAAAGAGGAACAGGAATTCATTGATAGGTTTTAGGAAGAGGAATAAACTGAATAAATTTGCATTTTTTAAAAAACTTTTTCAAATTTTATAATGCATATAAACATCTTGTACAACGTTTTTTAGAAGTACATAATCTGTCTATATCATACTTTCTGGTATGTTTTTATTAGTCATTTTAATGTCTATTTTAATATATGTGGATGTATTTTCAGATTCTCTGTCCTTTTCTATTGTTCTCTTTGTCTTGTCTACCCTTAAGCTAATATCACACCCTAATAATATGGAAACATACATATACAAATATGTATATATGTTCTTATATTCCTTGCTACCATCTTTGTATGCCTTTGTCTCTTTTGCTCCCTCCTTCCTCTTAACCTCAATGTCCTCAGGATGTTTGTTGATGTCCAGTAGTTTATGAAAGTGTTTTATTGTCTTTATGTGAATATCCAATATTTGTTTTTATTATTGACTTGTTTTGCTGCATACAATATTTTTCAAATTCAGTCCGTTTGTTGAAAATGGCTGCATTTCATCCTTTCTTGTGGTTATGTAATATTCCATGGTATGTATGTACCCTATTTTTTCTTTTTTTTTTTTAAAGATTTATTTCTTTATGCGTACAAGCTGGAGTGTAGGCTAGAGGTGTGGGGTGGTGAGAGGATTCACCAGAGACAGAGTGGGGAGCAGAACAGGCAGATCAACTGAAGTACACTGCTGAGGGGAGCAGCAGGGGAGGCAGGAGAGGTCTGCTGTGCCATGTGGGAATCTCCCTGGCTGGGGATAAAACTCGTGCTGCATCGGCTGCCAACAGCTTCAGAGGCCGAGGCTTAACCCATTGCGCCACCGGGGGGGCCCCCCTATTTTTTTTCCTTTTCCCCAATATTTCTCCACTTTATTAGGGTCAACCACCATGGTGTTGATGTATTTAAACATTTACTGTAAATTCTCAGTGATGTTTTTACTTTGAATTATCTTTCCATAATTAAGTGAATTAGGCACATTGGTTTGCATTTTATGAAAAACACTTTAGGTCACAAATAAGAATGGGTATAGTGTGAAAATGTTACAAAAATGATTCAAAATCTCAGTTAACCTCTTTTTCAAAATTGGAACCATTCATTTTGTCTTTTAGAAAGAGAGCAAAAAATTGCTTAAATGTATGACTGATAAGATTCTGTCATTAAGAAATCCCTGAAAGAGCAGTAAACTATGGTTACTGGAAATCGCAGCATATTGGCAAGATTCAATTGCAAAGTATTTTAACGGAGAGCACAAATTTTGTTTTCCTAAGAGGAGCTAGGAAATATAGATAGAGGGCATTTAGTAATGCACTGAAACGGCATTGCCTACTGTGAGTGTTGTACATGATTCCAGGTCACCTCCTTTTTGCTATTGTTTTGGATAAGTTTCCATTATGATAGCATGTCCCTGTCCTCCAAATACACAGGCAGCTATTAAGCCATACTGGCCTCCATCCTTCCATAATCTGTTAGCAGCTGTCATAACCAACCAGCAACCAGTGGTCCCAAACTACCCATGTAGTTTTGGGCAAGCCGATCAGAATCCATGGCTTTAAAATTTGCCAAAATCTCAACCTGTAGACCTGAGGCATATAGTAGGGAAAGGGTCAAATCAGGGGAGGGAAGAGCACAAAGAACTATGATGATGGTTCATGGGTGATATGGTGGTGAGAGATCTATGGGAACTAAACCTGAGAGGAAAAATCAAATATTGTACAAAAATGAACTATGATGTAAGAAAATAAAAATAAAATTTGCCAAAATCTGACTAACAAATCTTCATGAAATTCAAAAGCATCAATATTATTCATTGTTAATCTTGCCTTTTCTAGAAATTTTGGAGTGGCTTATGTTGGTCCGAGTAAAAGTTGATATTTTACATACACAAAATCCCTCAAATATGCCTTTGGTTTTTAACCCATGGTCAAAGTTTTTTCTTCTGCCATAATCAGCACTGCA
Source organism: Scalopus aquaticus (assembly GCA_004024925.1). NCBI lineage: Eukaryota > Metazoa > Chordata > Mammalia > Eulipotyphla > Talpidae > Scalopus > Scalopus aquaticus. The sequence goes on from PVIJ01009215.1 coordinate 48,582, forward strand.
GAAGCATCATCAGTCAGGAAAGAAGAATTTGCAGCTGTCATTGCTCCATAGGACTTGATGAATGCAGTTTTTAGTTTGGCCATCTGCTCCAGTAAGGAAGAACGAATGCTATTATTTTTGGTAACTATCTTTTCCTGGTACTTTGAAGAATACAACAACAGAAAGGAGTCCTTCATTCTGTGCCTTCTCCACCAGGATATGTGAGTACAGTACATATTCATCCTCTTCAAATGGAGAAACAAAAAAGGCAGCAGCTAGTCTGTGTGGAGAGTGGCCCATGTTCTTATTGGTGGAGAACTCAACTACTGCAGGAAGCTTGGGAGACAGGAAATTCAGCTTGAATTTAGAGATTAAAGACAGTTGCTGACTGAGAGATCAGTTGCTGACTGAGAGATTATTGAGCTCAATTATCATTTTCATCATGTTCCGTGAACGACTAAAAGGGACGTCAGACAACTCTATATCACCCGCGGCTACCAGAAACAATCAAGCCAACACTTGTGATGGCATGGTTTACAGAGATGCCAGCCACAGTGACAGTGTGAGCTGAAGTAAAAGCCAGCTCAGAGGGCTTGCTAACTACATTGCTTGTTTTCACTTCCTGTATAACCGTGCCAAAGATGACATAATCAACAATGTCCTTCGGGACACTCATCCAATGCAACAAACCTGAAAGTGCTTCTCTAGCCATATCATGTGGCATCAGGTCTTTGTATGACGTGCCTGACAGCAAAAATGAAGTGTAGACACCAACCATTTCCACGCTGTTGGGTTTGGCTAAGGTCTCTTTGATATGACCTGGACAGCTGGGGCATCTTCTAACTGGGAAGAAAAGTTTGGAGATCTTACAGAAAATCTCAGGGCCCATTATAGTGGGAAAACTTTTAAAAGTGTAAGTCAAGATGGCAGTCATTCTGAATCTGTTACAGGGTAGGGAGAGGGACACCCCCGAAACCCCAGACCTGCCCTGTATTAAATGGGTTCAGCCATCTGCTGCATCAATACAAAACATACAGGACCTTTTGTGGAAACCAGACTTTAATACAATTAGAAAAGACAGAGAAGAAAAAGAATATATTTTCTAAGTCAAGCACCCCATGTTATCCAACTCCTTGTGGGTATAAGTCCACCCAAACGGGATTGGCCCAAAGCAAGTCTCGAAAGCCTGCCACAAGTCTAGAACAGCTTTTGGCAGGGACCCACACATAAGGCTCAGAAACAGCCAGACAATTCTGGGAGGAATCAAAATACCTTTCGGCAGGGACCCATCCAAAAGGGTCAGATACAGTCAGACAATTCTGAGAGGAACAGAGCAAAATCAAAACCAAAATCAACACAGCCATCGTTAACCTCCCCACGGGTCTCTCACCCACGTCTATTTCAATCAGTCCAGGCCAGTGCAGCTTCTTTACAAGTCTCTCTGCTCCTTGGGCCTCTGCTGGCTTTCCATCCTTCTTCCATCTCCTCCTGTCTTCTGTCTGTGTGTCTCCTCTGTGTGTGTCCTCTCTTCTGTGTGTCTCAAGCTTCTCCTATCCTGCTCAGCTCCACCGTACGTTGGGTGGGACAGGGAACCTGGGACACACCCCTTCTCCTGGGGACCACCCTGTTACAAAACCTCCGTTCCAATTCTCAGGGCTCTGGCTGTGGGCACATTTTGGGTCCAAGTGACAAGACTTGGGATTCACACATTTTGATACATTCATCCATTGAAGGAGATTTAGGCAGCTTCTGTAACTGGAGGCTGAAGCCAAAGACTGTTACAGGTGGCGCCCCCTGGATGGGGGTGCTAGTGAGGATTGATAGCCCCAGGCAAAATACAAAGTATTGGTGGGGGTGGAGACCGATAATAAATATAAGGGACTTCAGAAGCAGCCTCTGGGATTTCACCATTCGGGTTTTCAGTGTTTTTGGATCTTCAGTAATTCTGGGGTCAGCCATTTCTGCCCCCACCATTCTGATCTTCCAGAAGGCTTTTGGGGGCCTCTGAAGGATGTGGAGAGGCTTCCAGCAGCCAACCTCAGAGAAGAAAAGTTTGGAGGTAAACAGGTAGCCAAGTGACTGAAACTGTTCCCTGCTTTGCTGCTGTTTTAGCCTGGAAGGGAAGGTGAAGACCCAAAGCTGAGCTGCATGAGTATGGCCATTTGTCTGGTGGTTCTACTGCTGCTGTTTCCAAGGTTACTAGTCTGGTGCTGTGCTAGCACATTTTGGCAGCTCTGGTGAGCATCTCCTGCTGTCTTCTGCTACCTTCGTGAGTTGGATCCCTGCTTATTGTCTGGCTGCCACATGCTCCAGGCCCTTCATGGTGGGAAGACACCATCTTGGAAGCCTTCTGTTTAGGACTTTAAAATACTGGACACTGCTTTGGGTGACGTACACGGCCATTGGTGGCCTCAGTGACTCTTTGTTTCCTCTTGTTTCCTCTTGTTTGTTAAATAAATTTCATTATTGTTGTTCTCTGAACCTGAGTAGTCTTGCAATTGTGTGCACAGATGAAAAACTCAGACAGTGACCGGTAAACTATTTGGGCACTGTCCTTGGCCAGTTTTAGTGCTCCGAACTGCTCTGTATTCCTTCCATGTCCCAACTATTATAAATAATGCTGATTTAAAAATTGTAGAACACATGGGGTTTTTGGTTGATGGTTTCATATTCTATTGATGTAAGAATGGGATTGTTGGTTTGTCTGGTATTTCTATTACTTATTTATTTAATTTTTAAAAAGTTATTTATTTATGCATATAAGCTGGGGTATAGGCTAGAGGTGTGGGGTGGTGAGAGGATTCACCAGAGACAGAGTGGGGAGCAGAACAGGCAGATCAGCTGAAGTGCACTGCTGAGGGAGCAGCGGGGGAGGCAGGAGAGGTCTGCTGCGCCATGTGGGAATCTCCTTGGCCAGGTATCGAACTTGTGCTACAGTGGCTCTGGATGGCTTCATAGTGCTGCGCTTAACCCATTGCACCACCAGGGAGGCCCTCTATTATTTATTTTTAAAGGTAAATCCAGATTGCTTTCCATAATGATTTTACCAATTTACATAGCTACCAACTACATAATAGGGCTCTTTTTCTTGGCATCCTCTCCAATACTTGTTATTGGCGGGTCTTTTGATAGGAACATTTTCATGTGTGAGGTGGTATAATATTGGAGTTTTAATCTGCTTGTCTCTTATGGAAATGATGATGAACATTTTTTTTTCATGGCATCGCTTTTCTGGATATCCTCTTCAGTAAATTGTTCATATCTGCTGCCCATTTGTTAATTGGGTAATTTTTTAATCTTGCTGAATTGTATGAGTTTTTAATGTATCTTGGATATTAATCCCTTATCAGTTATATATTGTGTAAATATTTTCCCATTTGGTAAATGTCTATTTAATCAGCTTATATTTATTTTCGCCGTATAGAAACTTTTTAACTTGAGGTAATCCCAACTGTTTACTTTTGTTTTTAATTTGCTTTCCAAACATCTTTATTGTTGATATTGTGGAATGTATTGCCAGACTTTCTTCTATGTATTTTATTGTTGCTTGTCTTATATCTAAATCTTTAATTCACTGGTAATATATTTTTGTGTATGGTATTAATGAATAATCCAACTTCATTTTTTAAAGGGTGGCTTTTTGATTTTCCCACCACCACTTATTTTTTTCTATTATTTATTTATTTATTTTATTTTATTTTTTATTGTTATTTATATCTTCTACATTATTGCGTATTCCCCTTAGGTTACCCACCACCAATTCACCTGTGAACCGTCACCATAGTCCCTTGTGCTCTTTTCTACCCCATTTTGAGCCCTCATCCTCCCCTCCCTCTCTGAATGTCTCTCTTTTATTTGGTTCCCCTATATTCCTGCTATAAGTGAAACCATTCGATATTTTTCTCTTTCTTTATGGCTTATTTCGCTGAGCATGATCCCTTCTAGGTCCATCCCTGTTGCTGCAAATTGCACGTGTTTATTTTTTTGACTGCTGAATAGTATTCCATTGTGTATATGTACCACATCTTGATCCAATCATCTATTTTGGGGCATCTGGGTTGTTTCCATAGCTTTGCTATTGTAGACAGTGCTGCAATAAACATAAGGGTGCATGTATCCTTTTGGATTAACGTTTTTGTGTCCTTTGGGTAGATTCCCAGAAGTGGTATTACTGAGTGGTATGGAAGTTCTGTTTTCAGCAGTTTGGGGAACTTTCCATAGTGGCTGGACCAGTTTGCATTCCCACCAGCAGTGTAGGAGAGTTCCTTTCTCTCAACATCCTTACCAACATTTGTTGTTGCCTGTTTTTTTTAATGTGTGCCATTCTCACTGGTGTGAGGTGGCACATCATTGTGGTTTTGATTTGCATTTCCCTGTTTATAAGTAATGTTGAACAATTTTTCATTTATCTGTTGGCCATTTGCATTTCCTCTTTGGAGAAGTGTCTTTTTAGCTCTTCTGCCCATTTTTTGACTGGATTGTTGGCTTTGTTTTTGGTGAATTGCCAACACCACTTATTAAAGAGATTGTTCATACCCATTTCATGGTCATGAATGTTTTATCATAAAATATGAATGTATCTATTTGGGGGCTTTTGAGTCAAGTATCTATTTTTGTGCCAATAGCATCTTGTTTTCATTGACTTGATTTTTAATTTTTTTTTGCCTTTCCTATCTTTAACCAGAAATTATTTGGCACAATACTAAATAATGGACACCTCTCACCTGCACTAAGTATTGGGTATCCCCATTCAGCCACCAGTTTTAAGAATCTTCTTTACTCTAATTTTCTGTGGTCTGAGGATCTGATCCATTTGTCCATGTATCTATTTTTGAGCTAATACCATATTGTTCTTTTAACACTATTGCTTTATATTAATGTTTGAGGTTGGGTGAAAATGATCCCTCCATTTCCTTCTTTTTTTCTTAATGTTGCTTTTTGATTTCAAGGGCTTTTGCAGTTCCATATAATTCAGTCTTTTTTATTCAGATTTTTTGAAAATACTTGTGGGAATTTTATGGGGATTCCATAGATTTGTATATCATTTTAGGCAAGATAATAATTTTAATTATATTGATTTTCTCAATCCATGAGCATGGAATGTCCTTTCATCTTATGTCTCTATGCAAGTCCTTTAATAATATCTTGTAGTTATCATTATATAGGTCTTTTACTTTTGTTAGGATGACTCCAAAGTAATAACATTTGAAGTAATTATCAATGCAGTTATTTTTTGAATTTATATTGCTTCTGTTCATTGGTTATAGCTAAAAAGCTGTGGGTTATTCTATGTCGATTTTGTAACCTGCCACTATGTGGAGTCTTTAGCATCTTCGATGGCATCTTTAGCTTTCATCAAGAATATTGGCCTGTATTTTTCTATTCTTCCTCTGTCTTTATGTGACTTTGATATTAAAATAAAGCTGCCATCACATAATGTATTAGGGAGGATAGATTCTTGTATTTTTAAAAGCAATTTGAGCAAGGCAGGCATTAGTTCTTTAAAAGTTTGATAAACTTCATTTGTAAAGTGATCAGAGTCTGGGGTTTGTTGTTTTGAAAGATTTTTTTTCCCTATTATTTCCATGCTTGTGATTGGTTTGAGCATTTTATCTGTTTTTTCCTGGCTTAGACTTGGTCAATTATATGATACAGAAATTTATCCATTTCCTCAAGGTTATTAAATTTACTGGCGCATAGTTGTTTATAAAACTTATAAAATTTTATATGTCTCTACTATCTAGTGATTCCTTCTTTCATTTGTGATTGTTGTTTTTAATATTTTTTATTTCTAATATTTTTATTTATTTAATATATTTATTTCTAATATATTTTATTTCTTATTTCTTTAATATTTATTGATTTCTTAATCAAATACCATTGTTTTATATCCCTGTTAATTTTCTGACAGGATAGGATTTCTCCTCTCAAGTATGGTCACCTTAGCTTTCCTTTGTCTTTTCAATCTGTCCATTGTGGTATGCAGAGTATTACAGTTCCTCTATAATATTGTGTTATTATCACTATCTCTCTTAAGTTTTGTTATCAATTATCTTATGTATCATGGTGCTCCATCCTTCAGTGCATACATATTTGTAAGTGCTATTTCTTCTCTTTGTATTTGACCCTTTATCATAATTTATCATTCTTCTTTTTCTCTTTTCCCTCTCTTAATTAAGTCTACTTTATCAGAAATAAATATAGCAGTTTCTGATTTTTTTTGGTTGCTATTTGCTTGTATACATGTCTTTCAACCTTTAATTCTATCAATACGTCTTGGCTTGTCTTTATTGATAAGGTAAGTTTCTTGTAAATTGCAGAAGGTTGGGATGTACTTCAAGATCCATTCAGCATTCTGCATCTTTATATTGGTGTGTTCAAAGACATTTACATGTAATGCCAATACTCTGGTTTCTCTTCAGAACATATAGATCTTTCACCTTTTATATGCAATGTCTTTATTGACAGATAAGTCTTTATTTCCACTTCTTGTTATGCTTTTTATTTTCAATTTTTGTTTTGGTTTGTCTTTTCTATTTTTTAAGGGTTTACCATTTTATTTTGTTTAGGTTTCATTTCCATTGTCTTATATGTTGTTTCTATTATTTTTTGGTTATGTTAGTGTCTGTGTGGCCTGTGGTGTGGTCTGGTCTCTGGATGTTTCCATATTGTTGCTTTCCCCCTTCTCCTCCATATTGAGTAATTTCAATGTATTTTTAACTCAATAATCATTCTTCTGTTATTTTACGATAAACTTTTTAGGATTTCTTTTATAGGTGCCTTGATGTTGATAAGTCTTTTAGTTCTTGCTTTTAAGTAATGTGCCTTACTCTTTCTTCTAGCTAGAAATATTAATCTTGCTTAGTCAAGGATTCTGAACTGGAAGTCATTTTCTTGAAATACTTTGAATATCTCTTTCCAGTTTATTTATGCTTCTAATATACCTGTTGAAACTCCTAGGTATCTCCCCAAGGAATACAAAAACACTAATTAAAAAGGATACCTTTATTCCTGTGTTTATTGTAGCACTATTTCAATTACTAATATATGCAAACAACTTAAATGCCCTCAAACAGATGAATGGTTCAAAAAATGTGGTATAAATACACAATGGCATATAAACTCATGCCACTTTCAGCAACATGGATAGAGCTGGAAGGGACTATGCTCAGTGAAATAAGCCTAAAGGAGAAAGGTAAATATCGATGGTTTCACTTACATGTGGAACATAGAGAAACCAACAAAGGGTCAAATAAAGACAAACTTTAAAATGAACTCTTGAAAACTTAACATAGATCTGAGGCATCCAGGAGGGGAGCAGGAGGAAAAAAGTTAGAGGTGAAAAGTGGGGGAGAACACAAAAGTCTATGGTGGTGGATTATGGATGTATTGGTGTGGGAGAGCTGCAGTGACCAAACATGAGGGGAGAAATCTTACACTGTCAAAATAATCAATATGAATATAAGAAAATGGTACTTCATTTAAAAATTTAATTTAAAAACAGCATGCAAAAAGTAATGCAAAAGGATATATGCACTCCTATGTTCATTGCATCACTATTTACAGTAGCCAAATGTGGACACAACTTAAGTGCCCCATAAAAGATGAGTGAATTATGATACGGTATATATTCAAGATATGATAACACTGCTGACAAAAACATGAACTCTTGCTATTTGCAATAGCATGCAGCGTGCATGGATTTGGAGGAAATTATGCTAAGCAAAATAAGTCAGAAGAGAGTAAAATATTGGGTGGTGTCACTTATATGTGGAAAGTAAAAAAAAACAAAGCAAAGGAACTGACAAAGAAAACTAAAAGAAACCCAAGAAAAATGCCAATAAAATTTAGGCTACTAGAAGTGGAGGGGGGATGGGAATGTGAAGCAAAGGGAGAATAGAGCTCAAAAGGGGCCCAAAAAAGTACACGTGCTGTGGTCATGGGTGTGGTATGGTGATATACAGCTGAGGAGGTATGACCTTATTTCCCCTAAATCATACAGAGTATTATAAATCGATGTTACTGAGATTTGTAGGACTTATTCATGTTAATTTGGAGGTGATTTACTAAAACTGCAAAACTTAGAAGCATTTCAAACTGACAGCTCCCTTTCTAATTGTAAAACCTAGGAGTTAGACAGAATGTGCTTGACCCAAGAATGAGTCAGGAAACACAGTCCGGAAGGAAACATTTTTTCCCTGATGAAAACCAAGCCAGAAGGCTATAGGCAGGCACAAGGCGCAATACACAGTGCTTTACAATGCCATTTCGAAGAGAAACCAAGAGAATTAGCTACCTTGAGTAGGTAAGATATTCTGAAAATAGGGACACCTGTGGGCATTTTATAAAACCTCCCTGGTGATTCTAACCTGAAACCAGGCTGAAGAACCTGAAGGAGTCCTGTGTTGGAGAATGGCAGACGCTGCCAGGGAGCATCTGCTGTTCCCAAGGAGAATGGACACCCCAGCGGTGGAACAGAATCGCCTCCAGCAGACCCCATGCTCAGGGAATCTTGTGTAGCAGGCTGAGAGGAGCAACAGTGGTTGTGACAGGCACAGAACCCAACTCTGGGTGACAAGTGGGAAGAAGTTTATTTCTTAAGGCAGCAGAGCTCCGATGTCAGTGAGAAGATTATTTGTTCCTTTCAATGCTTAATCCTGGAGTTCATTTTTCAGAGACAAGCAGTGTTATCACTTGGTTCAATAATACACAATATAACTACAAGGACTACCATGATGTAAGAAAAACATTTTAATTAATAAAGAAATTAATTAAAAACAAAACAAAATAGAAACTCCCCAAAGCCTGGCACTTTAATAGATGTTCAATAAAAGAATCATTATTATCTAGAAAATATAGCAGCCCAGATACTGACTGCACAGATAGCAGTTGTTGAAAATATGATTTCAGACCTCCTAAGAAATCATGACTTTTTAAAATCAAAACTACTCTATAGTTACAAGCTATTTCAATTGTATAACAATAGTCAAAAGTGCGAATATATACATTTATGAGCCTTTCCCAAGATACATGTGCCTCTAGAGACGAAAGAGTTGGAATGAAATGAAGTGAAGAGAATCTAATCTTCACTAAGATGGGCATATCAGGAAGAATTTGGAAGACACCAGGGAAGTAGAGGTAGACTTAACCCTGCCGTGAGTACAGCTTTTGCATAGAGCAAGACGATTCAATCCTGAGGCAAACACCTAGAGCTACTGTCAGACTCCACAAACTAAAGGGCAATGTCCCAACAAGGACAGCCCTTACTTCAGATGCCATCACAAGTTCAGGGATTCTCAGACCAAATAACTACAATTCTAGGAGATTCCCAAAGTTTCCTCCCTCCTATTTAGTTTCAATAATTCACTGGAATAACTCATGTAATTCAGGAAAGCACTACACTAGAGCCCCACTTTACTATACTAGCCCAGTCTACAGACTCTATCATACAGAAAAATATCTACTGCGGGGCCTCCCTGGTGGTGCAGCGGTTGAGCGCTGCGCTGTGGAGCTGTCGGCAGCTCGCGATGCGAGTTTGACGCCCGGCCGGGGAGAATCCCACATGGTGCGGCAGACCTCTCCTGCCTTGCCTGCTGCTCCCCTCAGCAGTGTATTTCTGATCTGCTGTTCTGCTCCCCACTCTGTCTCTGGTGAGCCCTCTCGCCGCCCCAGCCTCTGGCCTGTACCCCAGCTTGTATGTATAAATAAATAAATCTTAAAAAAAAAAAGAAAAATATCTACTGTGACCTCAATAATTCATTAAATATTGCATAATTCATTTTAGGATGGCATAATTTGAAATTTTGGCATATAACTAAGCTTATGTAAGACTGTGACTTAAGCAATAAAATAATACAAAACCAGAATTTTGGTTTCATTGACATTAAAATAAGTCAACATAAATATAAAGTCACTTAAATTGGAAAAAGTTATTTTGAAATCATTTAGAGTTTGCTCATAATAGAGTGGGGACAAAATATTCTCATATCAATTCACTGATTTTTATATCATCATTGAGATATTTTTCTTATTTTAATTTAATTGAAATTTTCTTCGTAATATGCTTTTTAGGACCCATAGTCACAGTTTAGCAGAATGTTTTTAAATAATTTAACGACCACTGTGTGAAAGAAACAGAGTCTTAGAAAACAAAATATTTCTCTACTTAAAAAAATCGTGAACCCTTGTGACAAAAGACTGACAAACCCACACATGTGGGGGCCCCCCTGGTGGCTTAGGGGTTAAGACTCAGCGCTATTACTGCTATGGCCTGAGTTCAATCCCCAGCCAGGGAGCCAACCCACATATGGTACAGCAGACCTCTCCTGTTTTGCTGGTTGCTCCCCTCAGCAGTGTATTTCAAATGATCCTCCTGCTCTGCTTCCCACTCTGTCTCTGGTGAATATGCTCACCCCATGCACCTCTGACCTACATCCCAGTTCTTCTATGCATAAATAAAATACACCTTAAAAAAAAAAAACACACCCACACATGTACTATAATTGGTTCATATGCTAGCAGTTATTCAAATGTCCACCCACAAAGTATAGTTGGTGGCAATCATAATAAGAATATATAATATTAAAGTGAGTGATGGTATAGTGGAGGGATTGTAAAGCTGGGGTCTACTGTACAATTTTATTATAAAGTATTCAAATCAGGACCAGCCAAATGAAGAAACACATAGAATGATGTCTGAAACAGTGATGAACTCAGAGCTTCTCCACCCTCTCTGTGTCAATCAGGCTACATTAGCTTCCTAGTCCAGTAATGTGGTCACATACCAGGAAGCTCCAGCAAACTTTAGGGGCCTGGGTTTTCACTGGGGTTTTATTATGTAGCCATGACTGACGGAATCATCAGCCACATGATTGAACTCAATCTTCAGTTCTTCCCTCTCTGGAGATGAGATTTGTTCAAAGTCCCAAACTTGCAATCACATAGCTAGACCAGCCTCTATTCTGAGTCATGATGTTAAGATATTCTGAGTCAGGCGTGATCTGAGGAGTTCATGAATAAAATAGACATTACCATTACTCAGGAAATTCCTAGTATTTAATCTCCCTTTCTGGGACCAGTCACAAAGGTCAAACTCTTTATTACACAAAAAGCTACATAGTCTACGACACCGTGTTGTAGAAGAGGAAAGCAAGGATGACATTTCCAAGGCTGAACTTTTGTCTGAGACCCACTCATGAGAGAATATTTAATCAGTCTTGATATAGATGGTGACTTTAAATAGACCAAATGCTCAATTTTAAAAGTTCTGTTTAAACCAAAATACTAGTAATTAGCAAGTTGAAAATGTTTTGTCATACAATAGACTGTGAACTCATGAGATTATGGAGCTGATTAACACCAACCAAATTTATTAAAGAGTATATCTAAATGTGAATCATGAGGCAATGATTTACAATAAGGAATATTTAGATTAGGGAATTCAGAATAACTAACCCAGTTTGTTGGTTCCTTCTTCCACCTGCAGTAATGTCAACAGTGAGAGTCAAATTGATCAAGGTGTAACACTTTGTGATTAAGGAATCAGAACAGGGGCAAACTATGTTCACTTCTTGACCCTTCTTGTACATTCCAGATGTACTATCACTCTCTTATATTCACAATAAAACAATTTCCTTAGACATGCCTATAAAATTTTTTTAAAGATTTTTATTTATTTATGCCTACAAGTGGGGATGCAGGCTAGAGGTGTGGGCCAGCGAGAGGGTTCACCAGAGACAGAGCAGCACAGGTAGATTGCCGGAAATACACTGCCGAGGGAGCAGCGGGTGAGGCAGGAGAGGTCTGCCACGCTATGTGGGATTCTCCCTCTCTGGGCATCGAACTCACGTTGCCGCTGCCGACAGCTCCACAGTGTAGCGCTTAACCGCTGCTCCGCCAGGGAGGCCCCTATAAAATTATTTTTATATGACTTAACCGCTGCGCCGCCAGGGAGGCCCCTATAAAATCATTTTTATATGACACCATACCTAATCTTATTTTATTTTCTTGAGGATATTTCAAGTTCATCTTGTTTGAATTTAGCAGATTAACAAATTTCCCTCAGTACACATTTGCCATCAAAGCTGAGGATTTATCTTATGCTTACATCCATTTTTTAAAACACATCTGAACAGCCACTTCCAGCACAGAAATTCTGAAATTTCCCCAGTATTTGGCCTGCACACCTTTGGTACAGCGTGAGAGAGTTCAGCCCATGAGCATGATTGAAGTCACTGTTCAATAAAGCCAGTGTTGACTTTTTGAGGCATGTGTGACTAATTGCAGGCATTAATGACATGCTTAGTTGCCAAGATGGTATGTCCTAAAGCTAGAGCATTTTAAAATGTTGTTTCTTGACATTTGATAGTTCAATAGAAGCCTTTACACATCTTTCATCAGTGGGGAATGAATAAAGAACGAGGTTATTTCAGAATGGGCCTGGGATATTCCTGGGGATTATGGAGAAGTTAATTAAAGGCAGGGAAGAGACAAGTTCAAAAATACAATGCTACCTTTGGCTTGGGGGATCTCAAGTGTGTATGTTTTTGATTTTTCAAAATCATTAAATGAAAGGACAGCTATTCCGGAGAAAATCCCTGTGACTGGACGTGATATTTAGTTTCCGTCATCCAGCGCCCTGTGTCTGCCTATGCCCGTGTCCCGGGCGGGCTCTGAGGACTGCTTACCCTTGGTTCTGCAGCACCAGTGTGGGCCACGCAGCTGGCACCCCTCTGTGTGCATCCAGCTTCATTGTATCTTCTATTCCCAACACATACGACGTAGTTAAGGATCTGTCATGAAGCCACCATGGCTTCTTGGGGAGCAGTCATTCAGAAGAAGAATTTGTTATTGTCTGCCCAGTGGAGTTAACACGCTGACAAACACTGATTAGTCTCCTACATAGCAGACTGCGTCATCCACATGTTTTCTTTTCAGACGGGTCCTCCCATGTCCCCGTGTCAGACAAGCCTCAGAGGACAGTACTGTGCGTGCTGTGCAGGTTGTGAGCCACACAATATTACCGGAGGCCCCACTCACATGTAAGGTGGGTCTCAGTGTGCCCTGAGACAATGCCCTGTGTGCTGTTGCATTTGCAGCACAAACCTCCTGGAAAGCCACAAACTCAACACCTCTGAAACAAGAATCAGGAGCTGCCTCTTTAGATTCTTTCTCTCTGTGCTTTCTATACCTGTTACTGTCATCACCATCCATCCAGAAACATAGTGAACTTTCTGACTGGTTCCTTCACTCACATTAGGTGAGTGAAGTACATCCACAAGTACAGTCATATATTCCAGTCATATATATACATACAGTCATATATTTCCAAGGTTTCTCACTTTTGACCATTTCTCTCTATCTCAATTCAAACACCCCAGTGTAAGCGGTGCACATCTCTCTCCTGAAGAATACTGACAACTTCCCAGCTTATCCATCATACCCACTTCTCTTCCATCTGCTCTCCACCCTAGTCCAATGTAATGTTTTAGAACATCAATTCTGTTAATGCTGTAATGGAATCTACACTACCTCCCACTAGTTTCAAGACACAGACCAACACCCCAGTTCTGTACAGAGGTCTGACCTCTGCATGTGACTCCAGCCTCATCTTGAACCCCACAACACACCCCAGATCTGACAACCCAGCCCTGCTGGCTTTCCTCTCATCCACTAACAATTCACACTCTCTCTTCCTACAAGACACTTGTACCTTCTTTTCCTTTTACCTGTGATGGAACTTTTCCAACATACCCCACTTTTTAAATGTGATTCCGAAATATAATTAACATAAGTTTTACCATTTTAACATACAGTTCAGTGACATTAAATCCAGTGATATTAAATACATTATTGTGCAAAAATATGGAACATTTCGTGAGTTTGCATATCACTCTTCCACTGGGGCGTGTTGTTTGCTCTGTTCTGATTTTTGACTGTGCCACTGAAGCAAGAGCCCCCTCCTTTTTGACTATAAAGTCTGAGTCATGCTGCAAATCTCAGATTAAAAGTCAGTGAATCAGGAAAGCCTTCCAAGTCCGGGTTTATCCCTGCCACACACGCCCTTAGCTGCACAGCCCCCAGCACCAGTGAGAAGACTACTCAGTTGTGTCTATATCCTGAGCTCCCGAGGGATAGTACTTAGGGCCTAGAGGAGGTTGAGTACATAGTGCAGGAGCTCAGTGGATCTGAAGTAAATGAATAAGTAAATAAATTAATGAAAAAATCCAATTCTGCCCACAGTGAAGATCACCTTTAACACTATCATAGAAAACCATGACTTTCTACATTGTCTTGAACTCCATTCTAGGTAGGAGCTTAGTGTCACTTTTGCAAAACTAAAACCATAGGATTTCTTTTTCTCTTTTCTCAAACAGAGGAATTATTAAATCAGACTTACCTTTCATAATGAATAAAACACCTAGTAACTTTTAAATCATAGATTTTCCTTTGATTCTATTCATTAAGATTTCGAAACTACTGAATCCAGACCCAGACCTCTGAGAAAGCTTGTCATTTCTGAAACCTGGTATAAAGTAGAGTTAATTTTGCCTAAGCCTAAAAGGCACTCAACCTGATCCTGTCCCCACCACATCTTCAGAAAAGCCCCTTGCCACTCATGCGTACCGGTAGTGCAGCGTAGAGATGGTTTTCCCTGGGAGCTGCAGTATGTGGATACTACCAAGTTCACATAGAATTTGTTACCCTGACTCCAGGAAGCCCTGCCGTGGGTCAGACAGAGTGGATCTGGGATTTCATGGGACCAAGGACTCCAGTCCTGGGTTACTGCAAGAACAACAACTGGTGTTCATATGACCTTTCTCACTTTATGTGCTATTCATGACACCAGGAGCGAGGATCAACATCATCATCAACAACAGCATCTTAACTTTACAGATGAGGGAAAATATTCAGAGGTCAAGCAGCTGGTCCAAGATCTCTCAGCCAAGGACCAAGTCAGACTTGGCACCTGGATTTGATGCCAAAACCCTTGCTCTTTTCACCCCATTTTGCTATTATTAACCATTGCACTTTTAGGGGAAGCTTATATTATAACAGCACCCTTGAAGTGGTATAAATAAAGATCTTTGTTCACTTTGCACTATGGTCAAAGTCCTGGAAAGTAGAGGAATGTGGCCTGTGATTAGAAGGCCCTTCAATGTGACTGAATACTTAACATTTGATTGAATGCCCTGTGGTTACTCAGGAAGTACACGTTAGCTCACTGGCTGATCAAAAGTCTGAGAGGGGGCATCACACTGTGATCAAGACTGCCCTTAAAATGCAGAACCTCAGGGTCATGAACCTTGCCCCAGGCTCTGCCTGCATTGTAGGGTGTCCTTACATATCCATAATCTTGGAGGTTCTTGTCCTGACTCTTTGCAAGTTTTCACTTAATCTTGGGGGAAAAGCTAAGATGCCCTCTGCCTCCAAGTAGAGCCTGTGGTAGCCAATCCCCTGGCAGGTGGGGCGGGGGGTGTCTCTAAATCCTGCCTGTCCCCACTGTCTTCATGGAGAACATAGTAAAGAACACACTAATCTCTGGATCAGAGTAAGGAACAAAATGCATAATCCTCCCAATGCAGGATCAGTGTGTGCTGAGATAATCCTGTGGGCTCTTCATTGAAGAGCTGATGAAAGGAAGTGAGGAGCCCATCAGGAGGTCACAAACCAAAATCTTCTGACACCTAACCCTTCACGGCCATCACCCACATCCAGCATTAGCCCCACTGAACCAAAGCTTCCAACGACCAAAAACACCCCTCATTTGGCATTTCCTATCGTATTAAGGTTTTCTTTTTTCTGCAAATGGGCTCGTGTTCATCTCTGCTTCATTTCCCTCTTAGCATCAACCTCCCATGACTCTTCTTTTGGCACAGCTTATTTCTTTTTCTGTCAACTGTCAACTCTCCAACTGGAGCAGAGAGTAGGTGAATAGGTACCTAGCTTTTTGTTGTTGTTTTTTTTCCCATACAGAAATATATGCACACACTCCCCTAACATCTATCTTCTCGCTCCTGTTTAGTTTTCCAAGTCTCCTTTGTTTAAAAAGAAATCTTCCCTGGGTTCCTTCATCCTTTTCCAATGCTCTTACTTTCCACTGAATTCTATAAGAACTTCAAACTGTTTCAGGAAAAAAAAATTATATTATTTTCTTATTTTAAATTATCTATCATAATTATAGCAATTATCATCATTTATCATTAATTTCCACTATGATCCTTATTTACAAAATCTTCTCTCTGACATGATATCAAATGTTTTATTATTGAATCTTAACTTTGTCACCTTCAGGACAGTTCCACTAACTTCTGCATTTTCCATCCATACCTGATCATTTTTCCTTCAGGTATGCTTATCACTTCAAGGCTTCATACAAAGACACACCAGGTGCATTAAGACAAATTTGTGGTTTGAGGGTAACAATGTTTTAGAGGAATGAATAACCCTGGTTGTTCAGGAATGTATTCCTGTCCTTTAGCTTTACCTTGCTTTTCAGAGAAAAAATGATGTCCCAAAAAAACCACAAGTGGTTGTAAAGACATGCTAGTAATTATTTTTTGAGGGAAAATTTTTGCATATCTATTATCAGATGCTTTCTGATTTAAAACACTTACAGTTTAAAACCACAATTCTCTTAAAATTATTCATGATCGTGTATTTTGAAAAACTTATTTAATAAGTTTACCCTTAAAATTATGAATAAATGGAAATGTTGGAAGAGTGGCATTGAAGAAAAACTGCACTGAGTTAGAACATCTATAATGACTTTATTCCCCTAGTCCTGCCAGAATTAATATGAAAGAGAAGTCTTTTGTCTGCAAAGGGTAAAATTTTATTGGAAATGAAAGCACCTGAATAAAATACTCCTCCTCACTCATCATCAGGGAAATGAAAATCAAAACCACAATGAGATACCATCTCAATCCTGTGAGAATGATGCAAATCAAAAAGACCAGATGAAATTTGGCAAGACTATGTAGGAAGGAAATAATTGTATAATGTTGGTTGGAAGGTAGACTAAACAGCATCTATGGAAAACATTATGGAGGTTTCTCAAAATTTTAAAAAATGATCTACTGTATGATCCAGCAATCCCACTATCATGTATCTACCCAAAAGATGCAAAAATACCAACTAAAAGGAATAAGTGCACTCCTATGGTCATTGCAGCACTATTTACAACAGTCAAACTATGGAAACAACCTAACTGACCGCCAGCAGATGAGTAGAATAAGATGGGGTAGAATCTAGGAGAGGGAAAATGACATCATCAGAGGAGGTTCCCTGCTTCACTCCTAAGAGGATGGTCTATGGTAGTACAGAGTGTCACTGGAACCAGAGGATCCTGTTACTCGAAGGTAAACTAGAACAACTCCAAGACATCAAAGACGGCACTGACTATGGAAAGGTAACAATGAGGAATTTCAAATCTATACAGCAAAAGGTGTGTGGAGAGAGGCACCTAGAGGCTGCAACAGGAGAGGGAGATGGTGGGGCAAATCTGTGTCCTTTGTTTGATTGGTAGCTCTAGGGAGGGGAAACCTGACTGGTGGGGAGATACTTGTGAAGGTACCTGGTGAACCAAGTGACAGTGTCCTAAAGTGACAAATGCAGGACACCTAACTAAACTACACCTACCCCATCCCCATGGGACAGGTGATTTGGAGTTCAATGAAAGCACCATCTGTAGGCTGAGAGGGATGGGTCGGAAACCCAGAAAGGAGGTCTATTAGTAATACCACAGATGTGCGCTACCCTGGGACACCAGTTTAACAGTGACTGAACCTCTCTGGGCTCCTTCTTTATTCTTTGACTCAATAGCTACAGAACAGTTGTCCCTGGCATACAATGTTATACAACTTACTGAAATGTCAAGCCAGGAAATGAGAAAGAGAGAAGAGATCCCACAGCACCATCCTCTGGTGAAGTAGAAATTCTGTACTCTTAAAACAGCAAAATAAGCAGACATGCTTATTTTGAATATTTCACCACAAAGAAGGAACAAATCTTCAGAATCTAACCACAAACATGTGGAAGATATTTTCTTTCTCTCACATGCAGAGTTCAAAATTTCCATGATAAAAAATTCAAAGAAATATAAGAAAACACAGAAAAACAGATTAAAGATGTATAAGAAAACTCAGAAATAAATGAAAGTCCTGAGAAAGAAAATTAATGAGCAGAAGATAAAAATTGACACTTTAAATAAGAAAATAATGACTATGCATTATGTAATAAGGTCAATAGAGGAGATAAAAATTTCTGGAGAAAGCTATGGAAGTAGAATAAACCAAATAAAAGATAGAAGTAGTGACCTCAAAGATGATAATGAATAAAAAGTCTGGGTGGAAGATGAAAGAGAAATATGAAGGGCAAAAATAAAGAAACACTTAATGAATAAGACAACTTTGAGAGAAAGGCAACATAAATTAATGGGTATTCCACTAATTTGAGAGAGAGATAAGAGAACAGAGAAGTTTTTCAAAGAAATCATAAAGGAAAACTTTCCAAATCTGAAGAAAGGATAACATATACAAGTGCATGGAGCTGAAAGAAGATCTGGTTACCTAAATGTAATAAAACCTACAACAAAACATAGCTGTGAAATTTTCAAGCATTCAAGACAAAGAATTAGGACTTTCCTGGTGGTGCAGCCACTGCAGCACGATTTTGATCCCCAGCCAGGGAGCTTCCCACATGGTACAGCAGGAACTTTCCTGTCTTGTCCACTGCTCCCCTTAGTAGTATTTCAGTAGATCCACTGTTCTGCTCCCCTCTCTGTCTCTGGTGAATACTCTCACTCCCCACACCTCTAGCCTACACCCCAGCACTTGTATGCATAAATAAATAAATCTTTAAAAAAAAGACAAAGAATAAATACTGAAGCTGGCCACAGTTTAAAAGAGGAAGAAACCTTATAAAGGTTACTCTATCCTGCTTACCTCTGACTTATTGGAGGGAAAATGACAGGCTAGGTGACAATTGAATGATGTAATAAAATTATTTAAAGATAAGAATTGCCAGTCAAGAATACTCTATCCTGCATGACTCTCCTTCAGAT
Organism: Scalopus aquaticus; assembly: GCA_004024925.1. Classification (NCBI taxonomy): domain Eukaryota; kingdom Metazoa; phylum Chordata; class Mammalia; order Eulipotyphla; family Talpidae; genus Scalopus; species Scalopus aquaticus. The sequence continues at coordinate 67,624 of PVIJ01009215.1, forward strand.
ATGATTGCAAAAAGAGTCTTTCTCAGACAAACAGAAGTTGAAGGAGTTTGCCAACATGAGGTTTCCCATACAAGAACTTCTATCCCTTGCTGAAAGGCCCTTTAGCATCCAAATTGAAGGACACCCATAAAAACTGTACAAAGAAATAGAACCAGGAAACTGAGGACAAAATGAGAATAGCAGATCCTTACATTGCAACAACCACCCTAAATAAAAATGTACTGAACTCACCAATCAAAAAGCAAGTGTGACTGGTTGGATCAAAAAAAATTACAACTTTTTGCTACCACTAGGAAAAAAACACCAGAACTCCAAAAATAAACATAGGCTTAGTTTATAGGATTAGAGAAAAAATCCTGTAAGAAAATGTAACTGGTGGCTAAAGCCAAAGACTGTCACAGGTGGTACCCCCTGGAGGGGGTTGCTAGTGTGGATAGACAGTCCAGGAAAAATGCTAAAAAAGTATCACATTCTGGGGTGGAGTGACTGATAAGAATATAACGGACTGCCAAAGCAGCCCTCCCCACCCCCACCCTAATATTCAGTGTTTGGGATTCAGTCTTGGAACTTTCAGCATTTGAGGATTCAGTGTTTGGGATTCAGCATTTCTTTTTGTTGTTGTTGTTATTTATGTCTTTTACATTTTGTATTCCCCTTGGGCAACCCACCACCAATTCACCCATGATCCATCTCCATGGTCCCCTGTATTCTCCTCTCTTCCATTTTGTGCCCTTATCCTCCCCTCCCCCCCC